>JAVLVB010000613.1:3204871-3279230 GCA_032876305.1 Orestias chungarensis | reverse complement strand
GAAACGACGCCAGGACTGATACAATTTATAAATTGAAATTGTAGGTTTCTATTCAATGCCAAAAGATAACATTTAAAGGTAGGTAAGTACATAGACAAGGAAATCATTCAAAGTGGGGTTACTGTGAGATACTCACTGTAACCCCACTTTGAATGATTTCCTTGTTTCCCGAGAAGACTCACAAGTCATCTACAAACAAGACAACTTCAAGAAATCAGAACCCAGACTGCAACCATCCCTTGTACTCCACCAACCTCTCAGAGACTGCCAGCGTTATCTGTCTGCTCCAGCATCCACCTCTGAAGACTCAACCATCAGTGAAACACCCAATCTGCAAACAACAAAACTGCCACAAACAAGAGTCCTCCAGACCAGTTCATCTCTCCCTGGTGGTAAATCTCCTCCACTCAAGTAAACTACACCACAAGTATAAAATTCACTTACCTGGATCACCTATTCACCTGTCACCTCTCAGTGCTTCCGGTTTCCCATGTTCACTGGTCCACGTCCTTGGTTTCCAGAGTCCCGAGCCGATGCCTTTCCAGTGCACATTTATAATGTAGCTTGTTTGAATTATTTTTGAAATCCAATTTTGTTTGTAAAATGTCTTGCTATAAACAACTTCACTGCCTCAATAATAAGCTCTGTAAGATACCATAAGGTTTTGATAATATGTTTGTTGTATATATATTTTCCAACCTCCTTTTAACTTCTCTCTATTGTCTTTTAATGACTCTAGTGGGGTCATTAAGCTGGTGAAAAGCTTTAGGATTGTCAGCCTTTTTTTCTTTAGGAGCTGCAAAAACATCTAAAATATTAAGGGTGAAAAAGTATTGAAAGTCAAAATGCGGTTCCTCAGTGGAGCAATAATACTGTGCTGAGGAACTGGGAACAGTAGTAGATTAGTCGATCTCCTAACATTATAATAAAGCTGCAAAAATATTCCTATTCAGAATTTTTTGAAAGCTCCTTTGTTGATAAAACATTTTCCACCTTGCTTGTTGAGATTATTTATCTTCTGTAACAATTTTCGATTTTGTAGCTAAGCCCTTCTTTCCTTGATGTATATTAAAAATATTTAGCTTCAGATTCAAATACAATGTATTGGAGGACAATTGTTCCCACTCTTCATTGAGGGTGAGGCGTCTAGCCCAGAAACCTGAAGTGTTTATTGTTATTACAAAAGTTTATATAAAGGCTTCTTTGGAGTGCTGGTCAATAAACTATGTCTATCTTAAATTAAACCATGAATAATTTAATAATGAAATTTACATGTTTGTTTGACAATTGTAAAAAAGGTCTTATAATCAAATTCCACTCTTCAAATTTGACACCAGTCTGTTCCATAGAAGGGAACATTTTGATTCGTTACAGAAATATGTTGAAATGTATGTGTTAAGTAAAACACTTTAAAATATATGGATCATAGAATCAAAGTATTTTTTAGACTGCAAATCTGTACATATAACAGGTAACCAAAATCATAATGACATGTACAAAGTCACATACTGTTTATAATATGCTAGAGGGTCCAGGAGCACATGCCACACATTCAGCAGCACATAAATGCGTAAAATGCCTGGGGACTTCTCAGTAGTAGGGCAATAGGTCAGTATCATGCAGGATAACTCAGCTCTCACCAAGACAGACTCAACCTGTCCAAATTGACACTATTCTCATGTGCAGCTGTTTTCCCTTGAGGGATTTACATTAGGCTTCACACAGTTGGGTTTAATATTGGGGCAATTATAATATTTTTCTATTTTTACTGAAATAATCCTCCCTCTCTCTTTGATAATGTCAAGGAGCGGATCAAATGACTTGAGCAGAGGTGGATTGTGAGAGAAAATACAGATTTATTAAAGTGATGAATAATAAACTGAGCAGAGAACACAGAGATGTGGAACTGACCAGGGATGACGCGGAAGCTAAACTAGAAAGTAAAATACGGATAACTAAGGGGAACGCGGGAAATATAGAACGTGAAAGAACAAACTAAAACAAACCAGCGCAGCATGGGAAATAAAAGGTTACACAAGAACAAACTAATAAACTGAACAACAATGCGGGATGCGAGGAAAAAACAGTTACAACAAGGAGAGCAAACGACTGAAGAAATAAACTGAGTACGCACAGAAAATACAAAGAGGAGCGAGAGATCAGCAACAGAGAATCCAGCGAGCAAGAGGCGAAGGCTTACTGGGAGACGTAGAGGAACAAACTAGAGATGACGCAGAGAGACGAGGAGGGAAATAAGACGACCCAGCGGTGAATGAATGATTTAACCAGGCTTAAATCCTGAGGAGCAGGAGGTGGTGTCAGGTTGAGTCTCTCTTGTAGTTTCCTAGGTGGCCACGGGGGTCGCTGTGGCGGGGCTCCAGGATGGAGCTCCGCGGTTCCCAGGTATCTCGGGTTGGCACTGATCAGCAGAGCAGTATAAGAGGAGTGTGGATCAACTACTCGTCGCCTGAGTGTTGCCTTTATCTGGTAACCCTCAACCTCAGTGCCAAGTCTACCAACTTATTCCTAGTGTTTTTTGCTATCTGTCTTTATGACAGAGCCCACTCGAGTTCTGATAGTTCGCTTTGTACTTCCAAGTTTTTCCTCGTTCCAAGTTGCTACCGTTTTTGCTATCATCAGACTAACCTTCCCTTGTCTTCATCTCCAGGTTACCTCATCCATAACTCACCTCATTCCAGAGAACTCTTCCGGCCTTATCATACAGGTGACTTCCACTCCTCTTCACTCTGCTCGATCTGCCTTCCCCAGCATACCCCATCAGCTGGACCAAACCCCCGGACCACTTCTCACTCTGGACTCAACCGGACATTCCCCTGACACCTCCACTCCAGCAAACCGTAAGACCATTCCAATTCCTCATTCCACCTGTGTCAATTTACTCACCAAACCTGTCCTCACTCTCAGAGGTTCCCGGTCTCCCACGTCAAGTCTCCCGTGTACTTCCGCCACTCATTGCCGCTCACACTCCACCACTCACCACCGCAGCAGAATCATCGTTGGACCTATCCCCTTCCCGTGTCACTTCCCCACAAATAAAACATCTTTACCGTATCTTCTGAGTGTCTCTGCATATGTGGGTCAGAAACCTTAAAGCCGTTATGACAGGTGGAGATGATTGGGAGATTGAGCACAGATGTGAATGATGAGAACAGATGAGGGATCACACACACACACACACACACACACACACACACACACAGGGAGAAAGAGAGAGCAGACAGCGAGGGGGAAAACAAAGACTCAACCAAACTAGAAAATAACCTAAACAAAACAATAACTAATGACAACAAAGTAAAACAAAGCAACTACAACAAATTAAACAGCAAACTAACGGAACAAAAACACATATCGTGACAGATAAAACAATTTTCAAAACAGATTTTTAGTTTATAATTAATATAATGAATTGCTAATTGAAAAAATTTCAAACCTTCAATATATTCCATTTGCAGTTTTGTATGAAGTACTGATTGTATTTTTAGACAGCCTTGGGGACTTATTATTATTCTAGCATTTATCACAAATTTAGTTCATGGTAACAGCGGGGTTGAAAAATTTAGGGTTTTAACGACTATTAGCAAAATACATACTCAAGTTTTTTCTTTCCTGCCCTCCTGATTTGCACTACGGGGCCCAGATTGTGGAATAGAGTCAGGAAATTGGAGCATGAAAGCTCCAGTGCGAATTGATCTGATGTCAGTAGGGAGACTCAGGCATCCACAGCCAGTGAGCTATTTCAAGTGAATTCAAGCTGACATGTTAAATATTGTCTCCAACAGTGAAAGGAGGCCTTTTGCTTGGGCATGAGCCATCTTATTGTAATTGCTAACAAGCACATGGAGACTCAAGACAATCCACTTGAGTGATTGGACTGATAAACTTTGTACCTCTGTTGCTGTCAGAGCAATTACTGAGAAAAGCAACAAAACCACTGGCCATCCCTTGAAGAAACTGAAGTATGAGAGATGGGGTGAGGCATAAAATGTCGTGCCAGGTCAAGTTCTCAATCCAATTTTTTTATTTTTATTAATGAACAGCAACTGCTTCAGGAAGAATTTAACTTTTTTTAAATGTCCCATTTATATTTTAGAAGTACTGCGAATAAGCAATGTTTTTTACCCTTATTTTCTTAATTATATGAATAAACAGCCATGTATAAATAAACATCTTTGCAATTTATTCTTCCAATACTTCTGTTCTTTGAGCAATTGCCGCTAATTAATGTAAATTCAGTCTCTCTGTAAGTTTAACAAGAAGTTTGTCATTGCATCTGGAAACTGATGGTAGCAACCTGTAATAAAGTGAATGTGGTTTGTGTCAGCAAGGATAGGTCCACACTTCCATGTTCCTTTGATATGTCTTGTTGTAGTCTTGTTCAAGGTACAGTGTTTGGTTTAAAACTACTTTTTTCTCAGACCATCAGAAAATACCCCTTAAATACAGTTATTAGTTGAAAATATTTGAATTGACATAATATGTGTGGCCTATTTGAGCTGCTACGTCTATACTGGTCAGCTATAGAATAATGAATTTTATCAAATTCCTGTTGTTTCAAAGTATTTCACACACACACACACGCACACACACGCACACGCACACACACACACCCACACACATCAGGCAAATCTCTATGTGCTCCACATTTCCTCAAATTGATGGAAATGCTTTTGTAACCATATATAAAACGGAATTTACTCCACTATGAATATGACACTAAAATCATAATGTTAAAGAAAATGTGAACTCAAAATAGAGTTTTTATTGGCTGAGACAGGAGGCTGCGAAGGCTAAGTCGAGAATCCCGGTGTTGGAGGAAAAACAGAAGTGCAAATGTCCTTATAGAAGTAGAAATTAAGGAGTGACAAAATTTCCCAACACAGCTTGAAGCGGTTAAAAAATAAGCCTCAGCTGGTGATATAAAAAAAAAATATCGGCTTTCAACCAGACCCATAACTATTGTTGCGTCGTTGGCTACTAACAAATCTCCAACCCAGAGAAACCACACCCCCTCCTCTCCATCCTCAAACCAGAGCATACACAGAATATAGGGTAAGCATTAAATGTGTAACAGCTGGCAGACAGCAGAGCAGCGTGTGACCCCTCAGCAGGTGTCAGCCACAACAGGGGCTGGCCGCAGGGGGTGATTTAAAGTGGAGGAGTGAACATCCTCTTCGTACCCTCCACTATGAATTTGCATTGCCTCCGAAATGCCATGAGAGTCACTACTACAGTATTGGTTGCCCAGACCAAGCTGACTGACTGCTGCACATATGAGGGCACATTATACAATTTTCAAAGCTACACAATGACTAATCCTCATGACAGCTCTTGACAACTCTTGCTGTATTGTGTTTTCGCAGTTACCAACAACATCTGAAATCCTGGCGTCTCTGTTCGGATTTTCAATAAAGTTGAACAGCTGGTAGTGTTTAAGGGACCAGTTCACAATGCAAGCAGATGTAAAGATAAAACATTGTTTTATTGTCCAGCAATATTTTACCAAAGGGTTTGCCATTTTTTTAATAAACCTTTGGACAACTCGCTCTTAATCTGTTGATCGGTCGTTGCAGTTATAGATCAAGTTTTAGAATGGTGAGAAACTAAGATGGCCTGGTTTATTGACTGAATGTTTTGGCTGTAACGCTGATGTATTTGGTTAGTAAACATGGATTATGCATTGTGTGTGTACAGTGTACTACTAGTAGTGTGTTCTCACTACTTCAAGGTAGATTGATTGTTTTTGGCAAATTTATGAGTTATAAAAACCTTGATTTATTACTAATTAGATTATTAGATTATTAATCATAATTATAAGTAATTCTATAGGGCAAATACTCTTGCATTCCAGTTGCACTACAATCACAAAAGATAAATATTGTTGATTTCCCACGCTACAAAATATCTCAACACAGTCATAGCTAAGCGCTATTTTTCATTCTTTTTAAGTATAAAGGAGTGTTGGAATTAACACTCCAAGCAGGTGTATTCCAGTCCTTTTGTCCTTGGAGAATTTTTGAGAAACTAACTAAGCAGTTTGCCATCAAACATTGTGTTTAGTGGCAAACCTTTGCAGGATTCATTGATCTACAAATATACAGGGGGGGTTTGACTTGTTTGTTTTGTATTGTGGGTTGCCAGGTAATACATTTTAAGATATTAGGGAAAAAATGTAGTAAAATGGACTTCTTGTGAAACATTAAAACGCTGAAACTGTAGTTACTTATTTATTTTACCATTATTTGTTTGCTCGGGTCCTACATTCTTTACAAAAAGCAATGTAAAATCTGTGGTATAGAAACTTAGAGATGACAACAACATTGCACTGTGCATTGGCTCCACAGCTATGAAATGTATGTTACTGCTGCTCAAATGTTACAGTGATGAGCTGATAAAAACTTCTATAATCTCTTGTTGTGCTTTGGAGACCCTCTAGAGTGTTTTACAATTTATTTAGTAATATAATTATTTAATAATTAGTTTGCACTCATCTGTCAGCCACAGATAGCCTAATGATCAACCAAGTATGGACAAAAAACAGACAAAAAGACACAAAAAGTAATATAATCTGTCTTGACACAATATACCTGAGGGGGGGTGGTAGGATCTGATGTTTCACAAAATGGGCTTATCTCTGTAGGTTTTTCCACCCAAAACACATCTTACATACATTCGCATAAAGAAAAAGACAGGAAAAAGTGTGACAGCATCTTAGATAAGCAACAAACCATGGCCATGCATATACAAAGCTACCTTCTAGTCATATGTTATTAATAGGGTCAAGACATAAAAATAATGATGCAAAAATCAAAACAGCACATACATTTTGTATGATGTCTTTTCTTTTCTATAATTTTTACAAACTCTGATTTAACTTCATTTAAAATCAACAGTATCCAAATCAACACTGGCCACCACCTGGTCTCCCAGTCTCGCAGCACTCATTGTTCCCTGTTCGCTAGTTTCAAATAAATACAATAGTAGACACACAATACAAAAATATAGTAAGATTTCACTTTCCCACTTACAGCATTTCCGTATGCATTCTTTGCCATTGAAATAAGTTGATCAATAAGTTAATAGATAAAAATAATGTAATTCCATAATCATACCAAATATAACATTCACACTTTGAAAAGCTATTACAGGTCCATTATTTTTTGCTGTGTTAGGTAAATTATATTTTGTTGTATAAATGAGCTACATTATATAGGATAATAGGTTACATTTCATAAAATTATTTTAGGAAAATGGGAACTCTGGATAATGCCGTGCAGTTCCACCAGGGATTTGCTAATTGTGGGTGCTGCTGCTAGTCTGGTGGAGCTGTGTGCAGGAGACATGACTGAGGGGTACTCTGTGGGCCTGGAGCTTTCCTGAGTACTAAAGCTCCAATACAGAGCTATGGTTAAATAAGCAATACATTGCAGCAGAATGTGGGTGATGGGTATTTTGTTTACCTAGATAAAAAGAACCACAGACAAAGTTAATGAGTTTTCAACCAAGCTCTCTTGCAAGAGGAGAAGACACAGAGAACTGCTCTTCCGAACAGTTCACCATGCGTTCTGAGTCTCCGCAGCACAGCTTGTCTTTTTATTAACACAAGGTGAAAGAGAGGAGGCTAAGTAAAAGAAGGGGGCTGATACTGATAACAAGATAAGCAGACTATATGTCTCACACACTTTAACAAATTCCTCTTCCTCGGTGTGAATGCTAAACTTTTAAATGAAAAAAAACTAGTAAAAACTACAAATTTAAGAATGATAAGAAACTTACTAATTCTAACAGTGGTTACCCCAGAAATTCTGTCTAGAGAGATACAAGGACTATTGAATCCTGCATGAATGTATCAAAACAACTCTCCTGGTATGTTTAGATAACTTTTAATCATTATGTAAAGCTAAAAAAACTATTTTGGTTGATACTCTTATCCCTTTAATGTCAGAGTATTTGACACTAAGCATCTGCTGATTGTACAGAGAGATCAGTGAGGTCTTCCTTCTGTAAATAAGACCTATCAAAGCAGCACAAATTTACATACTTTGAACTGATAAACTTAAAGTAAGTTGGTTTTATATAGTTAAACTTTAAACATCCTCAGACTTCTGCATGTGTACTTTATGCTTTATGCATTAGAAATCTTGTTATTAGAAATCCAAATCTGTACAAATCTGCTAAGTCATTGATAGTCCAGGAATCTGTTGTGTATCCTCCAGGAATCATTTTGTATCTGGAGAAAAATGTTCCGTCTGGAAAAGAGGCTTTTCTTTTACCCTGCCTTTCTGTTAATAAAAGTATGATCAATTGCATTGAGCGACCAGCTGACCAGATCTATGATTTTTAATTCGTAAAATATTCAAAGAGCGGCTCCAAAAAGAAAAGAAAAGACGCAAAACAGAGACCTGAAGCGGGGCATATAAGCAAAAAATTATTGTTAAAACAAGCACCCTTTTATATGCTTTCTAAAGATCTTTTAAGTCTAAGAACACACTGACATTCTAAGAAAAGAAAAGTGAATAATTATCAAACAGTCTTCTTTATTATGCCTCTTTCTCTGCAACAGCTTTAGGATCTACATCTGAATATTATCTGCTAAGGGTTTAAAAGGATTCAACTGCTAAAAATCTGTAGTACACTCCAGGATTTTCTTTGATCCTATGTTATATCGTCTGCTCTATAGATAATTCCCTTTATAGAATTAAACCTAATGCTAAAATGTAGTAAAAAATATTAGTAAATATTTAACAAATCACACTTTAATAGTGGTTGTAATTGTGGTTCAAGCGTCCACATAAAGAGTAGGTAAGTTTCTTACCAACCTCTCTAAAAGGATCCTTAGCAAGGCAAGCCAATTCCAAGTACACAAAGTCTGAAAAGTTACAAATTAATCGATATGGCCATATTCCCTAATTTTCCTAAAATCTCGAGCAACAGCATTCTAGATGTTCTGCAGAAAGCTGCAGAATATCCAAAATGCAAACCACTACAGTAGTCTAATCTGATGGAGACAAATGCATGGATTAATCTCTCTAAATTTGGTTCACACAGTATTCCTTTGTTTCTGGGAATGTTCTTTGGATGGTAAAAAACCCAATTATATTATTGATCCACTGTGTTAATAGTTCAGGTCTAAACCCCATATTATCCTAAAAATCCTAACCTGATTTTTGGTTTTTTTAGGTTCAAGAGAGAGAGTCTCCAGGTGACTAACAATATTTTGTCCATAGACGATGATTTCAGTTTTGTCTAAAGTCCTTTCCTGTACTTTTCCTAGAAGTTGCAATTTTAAAATGGGCTGGTTGTTATGTAGTACTGTTTAATCAAGATTGCTCTCTTTTACAAGAATTTTGATGTCATTTTTCAAGCAGAATGTTTTCTACTAAAATTCTTTCTTCCTATTTTCTAGACAAGTCCCTGCAGACGCCTATAATTATAGCATTGGCACAGGAATAAATTCTGCAGTTTTTTATCCTCTTAGCAATCTCTTAGAAGTGTGTTCACAGACACTTGTTTGCAAAAGCCCTGTGAAGCCTCAGACGCTTTACACCGCAGGGTTTGTGTGTGGGTATTTCTGAACTGCAAGGTGAAAATTACAATTTACACTCTGTATGTACTACAGAGATAGGAGGACCAGTAGGTGGAGGATAGCAAACAAAAAATTGTAGAGACAGCTCCACGGTTTACAGAAAGCCATGTGACAGACAGAACTGCAGGCACAAGATGTTTCACAAAAACATAACTCATTCCAGGCACAACGGGACCAAGAATAAGACACCACTTAGAGCAATTATAGGAGTTTTTGTTCCTCGTCTGAGCTTTGTCGATAAAATGAGTAGGGCTGAATAAAAATAGCAGTCATTGCCCCACAGTGCAGGCCTAAACAATGCAGGGTATTGAACTGTGTTGCCTTTGATTTCCTGACAGCAATTCAAAGGCAAAGCATCTAAGGTCCGTTGAAAGTCCAGTAAGATGATTATTTTCGAAATATCCCGGAAGTGATGAGGACAGAAAATGCAGATATTTTTCTTAAGTTTACTTTTTGCTGTTTGTGACATAAAGTAGAACCTAAGAGAGTGAGACAATATTAGAGTTGCATTGAAAGTGAACAGCAGTAGGGGGCAGGGAGGTATTCACTCACCTGCAGTGGCTTACAGAATCTTTTGTAATATTAAATCAAGAAAGTAGAAGTATTAGAACCTTAACACGCATAAGGGATAAATTAAGCAATGAATAACTACATATAAATAAACATACTTACATACACCCTCCAAATCTAATCATGAGTCCCCTGCCACCTCTAATAGTTTAACATTTGAATGAGCTATTGTGACAGTCTCTGAAAAACAGAGTTTTAAAATGCAAAACGTGTTTTCATTGGTTAACTTGTTTTGCTATAAGATCTTTCAATCTTTTTCAAAGAGGATCCTAATAAAGAGACTAATATTATTATACTTAGAAAATAATTAAACTGAAAATCAACTTTTTTGGATTCTTTAAGGTTGCTATGTTGCTGCTACTGTCAGTTTTTACATTATCATGAAAACTTTTTCAATTCTGCAATATTTTGCCTAAAATAAAACTTATTGCCTACCTCTATGGGTTTAATAGCTGGAACTGCAGTTACATTTTCCTATCTTTAGATACAATACATGGAACTCGGGGCATAAAGTTAGAGTTTGACATAGTTTTAATCTAGATTTTAATGTAAACTTTCTGACAGTTCGTTACTGCTTTGAATTTTATACATACAACTTAGGTCCAAACAAGACATTGTGCCTGAGAGTGTAAGTAAGAAGAGAGCTTGAAAAAGGTCAATAAATGCCCTTTATCAATATAACATAAGGCTTTTCCTGAATAATTTAACTTGCAAAGATCATTCAGACAGAAAGAAAAGATTTTGCTGAACTGCATTTATTTTGTAATCATCTTTTATTAGCTTTCTTTCCCCCTTTTAAAACCAGAGCTGTGCAAGAAATTAAACTTCACAGATACTTCATTGACACTTCATTATGTATTAATGGGATTTCTTAAGACAAAGAAATAACAACTTAAGAAAACATACATGCTCCTTTTAGGGTATTAACAACTGAATTTCTGAAGAAATTCTGAATAAAATAGGAATATTTTGATTTCTAGTCATAATCCTCCAGTTTTGTCAGAATAATGAAGTATTGTGACTAAATTTCAAGTCCTATGTTTTGCTCCATACTTTGACAGTTTTTGGTTTATTTAAATATTTGTACGACAAATATTTAATTACTACAAAACGTTTAATTTATATTTCATAAAACATTTAGAATGGAGAACTCTGTTGCAGATTTATCATTTGAGTCCAGACGAAAACACCAATCTTAATTAAATGATAAGATCTGTGCAAGATTAACAAAATAAGATGAGCAGCTATGAGCAAATACGCTTTAAAGTTATGGAGACATTGTTTTAAGTGTTTGCACTGTTACTGCGTAATTTAAAGATCAAGATCTGCTTAAGTTGTTTCATCTTTTTTTTTTTTTTATCTCTACTGATTAGATCCGTTATGAGGGCTGCTAACCAAGTGAACCCAAATGCATGCTCAGACAAAGACAGGGCGATAAAGGATAACGGGGTAATTTACTGACTGAATAGGTACATATATTAAGTTGAGATGTGAAGGGGTCTTGAGCAGAGAAGTGGGCAGTGCATGTGATGAGCCAGATGAGCTAAATCAGACTCAAAATCTGAGATCCAGCTGAACACAGATAAACAACAGGACACTTGCAAAGAAAGAAAGTAATTGATACAATTCATTTTCCCACTTAGGAAATCACCAAGGAGCTGCACTTCCTTTTAGTTCTAAACTACACGAGACTACTGACTGACTCCGCTGTGATAGAATAGTGAGGCTTGTGTATGGCAAAGCTTGGGGAAAAAAAAGTCAAGAAGTGACTAAAGTTTATGTTAATTTTTATTAAAATTAAAAGCTTTTCCATCCTGTGATATGTATCTACTGACTATTCTAAATAATTAAAAACAAACAAGTAAAACCACTAGCAAACAAGGAAGGCACATTTTTATGTTGAACTGTTCACATGTATGTGCAGACAGTCTGCAGGGTGAGTTGGCACAAAATTCTGTTGGTCAGTGAGCGTGTAGAGACAGTATTCTGCAAGCATGAGAAAAGGAAAATAAATAATTCAGTCTCAGTTTAGGTCAAACATATTTTTTTAGTTTAATCTGGGCAGTCGTTTAGTGTAAACTGAGCATTATGCATTAACTTTTTTGAGTTTCATGCCATTTTATAAGGACATTCCTTTATCAAAAACATACCCGCAGCATGCCTTTAACTCATTCATAAATGTTTGTGTAATTCCTTCAATCTCCAATGGTAGCCATTTTGGTGTGCACAACCTATACTCGCAAAAGTCTGCCTTCTGACTTTGGTCCCCATCCAAATTCACACAGATGTATACAACAAGCTACAATGCACCTATGAAACAGTTTTTGACAGCATCAATGGATGGCATAGAGAAGTACAGTTGTGATGATGTGCTAAACGGAGTAGTTGAAAAGGGTAGCAGCTTCTTAAAAAGATAGAATCCAGTTTCAAGTCGTGATGCAAAGTGAAACAACTTGGGTAGCATAATAACTGTATTAGCACATTCACATGTTATCTTAAGCCATTATGTTACCCCCTCTAACACCCCTTTAATGTAACAACTCAAAGTAATTTCTAAAATAATACCAAGCCAGTTTTATAGAGATAAATTGGGGTAAAATTTAAGAAAATCCCTATTTAGGGATATATGTTTTCAAGTTAAACAATTGTAAGTTGTGTATCATTGTTTTCATTTTTACTAATGAAATATACTCAGCTAAAGCTTTACCCTTTATTTCAGCATTGATAGGTATTGAAAATATCATGAACACAGTCAGGTAAAAAAAAAAGTGTTAAACAAATCAACAGTAAGTTAAATATTTTTATTTGAAATGCACTTGTAGAATAAACCTATCTTTTTTTTCCCCTTTTAGGGTGAGACGAAATCAAATGTAGCCTGTACGAGATCTGAGAGCCTCTTCAGTTAACACCAACAACTGGTATTTGTTCTTTCAAACTTTCATCCTTGGAAATTTCGACAAGGATAAGGTACAAACTCGTCTCTGATCCCTCAGCAGACGAACAGTGTGAAACGTAAGAGCAGTCTTTTTAAAATATGTAAACACTTTGAAAGGTGTGCCTTGTGATCCTAGCTTGCAAGAGGAATAAAAAAACTTTACCTTTGAAAAACATCTGCGAAATGATTGCAATGAATTTAAGTGACTTGAGTTCAGTTGAAGTAAAATCATGTTCTACTCTTTTTTCATACAAAGTTAGATGCGGAGATCACTACATTTTGAAAAATGACTTAATTATTCCGATCATATTACTTGATTTAGTTGTTAGAAATGTTTGTATCCTTAAGGACGCATAAGGGCTTAACTACATTAAAAAACTATGATAAGAAACATTAAGTTATATGACTAAATTCCTGTCTTGAAAATTTTTACCCAAACAAGAAAGGCTTACCAGTTTACCAACTTTTAGAAGAAGACTTGTTGATGTTTCTTACAGTTATCACAACAATAAATAAATAAAAATAAATTAGTCTGTCTACTCGAGGTCCACCAAGAGAGGAAAAAATCACTGTATTTGACGACATGCTGTTATTTAAGGGGCAACTAAGTCTGTTCCTGTGCTTCTTCAATTCCTGTTCTGACTTATAAACACCCACTGATTTGGTAGACTTATAAAGCTTGCAATCAGTACCAATGTAGATTTGAGTAGTGATGTGGACATTGTTTGGCTTTACAAAAACAGTGGTAAGCCTAATATTTTCTCATGTAAAAATTGCAGAAATAAAATATTCACATATTGCATTTCATTTTATTATGTGTATTTTTCTGTCCGTGCAGCAGAGGATCTCAACCAAGGTTCATGCTGAGCTGTACGAGTGCATAATGATTATTTGGGTTCTTGCATAACCCTAACCCTGTCGACTTGAATGAAGATTCAGAGATTTTGCCTGAAAAGATATAAAAATTTAGGCCAAGAACTTTCTCGCTTAAATTCATGTCCAACCTCAACCGCTACCTTAGAAATGGTTCCCTATCCTCTTTCCATTATAAAAAAGTGGGTCTGTAATCATATTACATCATTTTAATCTTAATCTTGAAAGCTGGGTCACATTCATTCACAAAGACTGCATTTGTGGTTATATCCACCAAAAGCAAACAAATGTGATACTTTAATTCACTTGCTTTTGTTGCATGTGTCAATTTATTTTCTAATGTATTTGTTGATAAAATAGCTTTAATCTAAATGTGTTGATCTTCAAATCAAACTTTGGAAAAATAGAAAAGAAATAGTTAGAGATTCCTTGTCATTAATGTGACTTTCTCTGTTTAAGTCTGGGTACAACATTAGATGTCCTTTTTTTTTACCAGACAGTTACATGCATATATATGGGTTTAACAAGACACAGTGTGCTTTGGGGTTGTTTTAGTACATGAGTAGTCTGAGCTTAGCTTACCTTCTTTAATAAAGAACAATTGGCTGTATCTGGCTGTAATAAAAACCCACCAAGGATCGTCAGAATGTCAGAGATCTGAGTCTATATGTTAAGAATAAAAAAATTTCTTTTTTTCCATGCAGGATTTCATAACAAAGTCAATTGTACCTCAAGAAATTGTCACTCTTGTGAGCAACACATATGTTTGCTAGCAAAACTATACAAGACAAGCCCAAAATAATTGATTTAATTAAAGGAGTTAACCCCATAAGAATTTTTTTTTTTCATAACCTCAGTTTCCTTTTTAAGGGATCATTGAAAGATTATTTTTATGTTGTTACTATGTAACATGTAACATTGTGACATTAGGTTTATGAGGTTGGTTAAAGTTTCTACAAGTTAAGTAACCATTGCAGTTGATCCAGGACAATAAATCCTGATTACTGTTAGATTTGATTACTGTTCCATTTAACCTATCTATAACCATGAAGTTGCCCAAAATACCTCAAAACATAGCACATCATAAAGAACAGAAGCATAAACTACGTCACTAATATGTAGCTGTCGGAATAAAGATTTATAAAGCTATTGTGAAGGATTTAGAGTGCCAACAAATCACAGCAATAACCATTACCTACAAATAAACATCTAAATATAAAAATATAAAGCCATCTAAACATGTGAAACTTTACAAATTCAAACATTACAAAGAGAACTATTTACAAATTTTATGAAGAGATTTCCCTCTTGTACTATAGAAACGTGTCAGTTCTCGTTCTTAATAAGCTGTTTTCATCAATCTTTAAAATGTTTCTATGAATGCATTGGTGGACAAATCATCTGGAAATAATAATGTTTTGATGGTGTCCCCATGCTCTAATCACCTCGGACAAGCATTACGCGTGACAGCTGTGTTCAAGTACTAGTTGAAGGTTGGTTGCTCAGAGCTCTGTTGGCATTCACATTGTATGCCCACACAGCATTTATTCAGTAAATTCTAAAGCTCTGATTATACATCAGAGTTTTTTTCAGACCGCTGGTATGTTGAAGGAGCACTGTGTAATCGCCATTAAGCACCCACTGTCTTTCTGTATTTTGTTTTGCAGTTTTTCATTGCAGTTATGTTAACATAGCCCAAAACTGCATCTATGTTTGTCTCAACTAATTGCAGAAAAGAAATTACACTTAAATCCAATCCTAACCCAGGTCTCTCGTGGTTTTGTAAGTAGCAGAGAGCATGTAGAACATCTGAAACTCAAGTTTTTTTTTTAATTGAAACCTCTGCCAATGACAAGCCGAAGCGGAATGCTTTAAATGTTTTCTCGACAAATTAAATATCAAAGTGTTTTGTGTAGTTGTGTCTTTGTTGCATAACTCTCCTTCATTATTTGTTTTCTTGAAAGTGTTGTTTGATGGAATCAAATTAAGTATTCAATTTACTTAAAATGTTTTCATGTTTAGAAAATGGTATTTCATGCATTATTCATAAACGCTGATGTGATGTGAATCCCTGATACAATGTATAAGTAGGACTTTCAAGGTTTGCAAACTACATTGTTTTACAGTTTTGATGCAATTTTTTGTCAGTTAATTAAAAAAAAATTCATTTCAATTACTTTCATCATTATCGTTATCATTTACTTGTGATTTATTATTAAAAGAAAAAAATAATGTTAGGATAATTAGCTTATTGAATTTGTGACCGATTATAATCATAGGTTTTGTGATAAAATGCAAATAACACAAAAAATATTTTCCTGCAGCACAGCTCCAAGTTTCCGAGTCTGAGCATCATGGCAATCCTCAAAAGAAAACAGAAAACAATGTGACCAAGTATGACTATTCAAACTTGTTGCAGACATAATTATGTCTAGGGGAAGCAAAGTGTCATGGTTTTTTGGGGGGCACAGGAGATGCAATTCAGTTTAAAGTATTTATTTACAGGGAAATATTAATGTGTAATGGTAAAGGAGAAAAAAAGTTAGCAGACTGCAGGGGAAATCTGTCTGTAGAGCTAATTACTTAAATAAAAGGGTGTAAACCACCAGAGAGGGATGCGCTGATTCCTGGGTTGAGGATTGTAACCGTGGCTGGCTGTAGTGTTGCCTTTTCCGTATGATTAAATGGCTTATTACCTAAAGAATCCACAGCGGGCTGATGTTGAAGGCAGAGAAATGCCGCTGGGGTTTTCAGGTTATACAGAGCTAGTCTGGGTTTGCGGTGAAGACAAGTGTGGCTGCCAGACCTGGAAGATCTGAATCTGGTTAGTAGAACAGGTTGGTACATCTGACGGTAATTGAGATTCCTTGCAGAAGACTGGAGGCTCGGGAACTCACATTGCAACACTCAGGCACTGGAAATCTGCCGATAAATCTCCTCTTATACAACCAGTGATGACATGAGCCACAGGTGCATGACGCAACAAAACAGGCTGTAGCAGAAGGCTACATTCACAGCCCTACAGGTGTCCCCTAGTGGATCCCTGAGGAGGTCCCTTATTTAAAAGATGGAGCAGTTAGAGCAACAGCAAAGAGATCATTACGTAGTTCATTATTACGAACCCTGGTCAGATCTTCATCAATTAGTAATTATAAATACATAGGTAAGATGTTTAATGGTAGCCTTGACATCAATTGTTTTGCTTGTTTTTTACTGTTAACTAATTTTTTAGTCGTGAATGTTGTAGGTGAAGTTGTAATATAAGTACAGAGTAGTAAGAAAATGTTGACACACTATAAAGCAGTTTTACCTACAGACTGATTTTAGAGAAATTTAGAGTCATACTGCTGCCCTCCCTTGTACGTCCACCAATTTCTAATTGACTGCCAGTTATTACCTGTCTGTTCCAGAAAACACCACCGCAGCCTCATCCACCTACGAATGCCCCGATCAAAAACAACATCTCCACAACCCAGAACCCTCCAGATCTGTTAAAAGTAAGGAAACCCACAACTTCATATTTTACTCACCTGGATCTCCGTTCACCTGTCCGTCCTCCTCCAGTGCTCTTGGTTCCTCACGCCACAGTATACACTCTATCGGTTCCCCGTTTCGAGAGCAGATCCAGTGCACATTTAAATTCACCACTTTAAATAAAATCACTTTACCTGATTAACGGTCTCCTGAGTTGTTTCCTGTTGTGGGTCAGAGCCCAAACTCAAAACCATGTCAGAAGGAAATTTAATAATGAAATATTAGGCAAACAAACAGCTCTTATCGCCTTAAATACATATATTATACAATATATAATATAATATATAAATATTAATACATTGGTTAATGGCCAGTGCTACATGATTGACATCAGAGACTGTTATTGTTCCAAATTTTCACGCTTTATCTCTTTTCTAATATTGGGCATCCCTTGTAACAATACACATTTTACATCAGTTTTTGATGTTCTGTTCATCATACAATAGAAATGCTATACCGTTTCCTCCTATAGTTAACGTGCCAGTGGTTAAGAGCTCTGCTCCAGCTGCCCTTCAGATTTATATCCTTCAGCAAACCATGCTAAACAATTTCCTGTTCACCAGAGGAGACAGACATGCGCTTATGTGTTGATAAGCAGGTTCAACATGGCCATGAGCATATCTGTCTAACGGCTAAGCACAAGGAACTGAACTTGACAGAAGAATTAGAAAGAAAAAATTATCACATTAGTTGGATCCATTGATAGCTTCACAGACATAAACTTTGACAAAAAATAAATAAATTGGTTCACATTTTTCTTCTCAACATAGGTCAGTAGTAATCTTTAAAATCACTCCACTCAACACATTACCATTTAGTCTAATTGGATAAATTTAACCACCGAAATCTTTATCTTAAGCTGATTTAAACATTCTTATATACACCGTCTTTAATCTGCCTAGATGCATCTTGCTTACATTTAGCCAGTGACAGTTAAACTACAATAAGATGGTTAACATTTAATTAACTGGAAATGGCTACAAAAATAAAAGTATTGACTTATTTTGGTACAGAGAAGTAAGCTAATGCTTCACAATGCAAGAAAACATTGTTAGGTTATCAACCTACTGAAAAAAAAAAACTCATTTACAACGCATGCACAGTGTAAATGTTCTTTGTGTTCGAATTATTGGCAGATTACAAGCAAATCATTTTGTCCATGAGGCTCCTCTAGCAGTTTCTTCTTCTTAGCACTATTTTCAACGCCGTTTCAACATTTTGCTTTCTTATATTGCACATGATTGCGCACCATTGATGACTATTACTTTATTACTTTATTACTTTGGTGACACAGTTGAAAAAGTTTTAAATATTATAATTGAACATCACAAGTCATTTATTCACAATTTCTTTCATTTAATATGTAATAATTAACTTGTTTTTGATTTACCTATTAAAAAGACATCTTTATCAATTTTATGTTTCATTTCAGTACCTTAAAATAATATTTCATTGCTTAAATCACAATCATTATATTCATGGTTTAATTTTAAACTGGCATACTTTTAAAAGAATAAACAGGAATCATTTATTATTTTAGATAATTGTAATCCATATCATGATTGCTCACTTCTGTATGAGAAAAAAGACCACAATAATGCATATCTTTTGCTTGTGCTGGTACTGGTACTTTTGATTGACTTTGTGTAATGTTCATATTTTTCATATTTTTAGATTTAGATTTTTTTTTTCCCATGCAGGATTTATGATATTAACATGCAAAGTGGCTAAGCAATCAATATGTACCAAAGTACCGTTGTTGTTAAATCAAAATAGAAATGTTAATTTTGTAATTGTACTTTAAAAACTTTACATTCTAATAAAACACTTTGTGTATACACAGGTTTAAGACTAAAGGCAGATGATATTATATTGAAGCAGCTCTGGGGTGGTTCTAAGTCTTTGAGAACGTAGACCCTGCCCTGGTTATTATCTGTTGTCCCTAATCATCACACTGTCTGGACCTGTGAGCTCAGGTATTTAAAATCTTACATCCCCACGAGTCTCTTCCTAATCGTATGTGCTCACACTTTGGTAGGGGTCATATTTCTTTTTGAAGAATCCTGTTTTTGATTCTTTTCCTTTTTGCTTTTGGTGCTCATACTGTAGGTGTTGAACCTGCCTTGAGACTGCCTGCATTGCAGTTCACCTCTGATAATTTCCACTTGGGGTAGTTTAATATCCATGGATATTGTGAATAAAAGTGATACAGTTAAATTCAGGATTCCTGAATTAAGATGTATAACCTAATTTTCCTCTTAGTAACTATCGTTTATTGTGTCTTTAATTGCCTCATTGCTGTGAAATTCCCAGCATATAAGTAATCTGATTCCAATTTTTTAATTGTTATTTATACGTTAAAACTTCTCTTAATGATGTTAATGAAAAGCACAGGTCGTTTTTAGAATGTGTGAGGTTGTAATTTGTTACCTTATATGCATCTTTCCTTTTTGTTTTTGTTATATTTTATATTTAACTGAATTATATTAAATTTATTATTTGAAGGTCATCATTTAATGATAGTGTAGTGTAAATGTATCTGTTTTTTTATATTTATGTTAACACATTTTAATACAGGTAGGGCATACTGATGTTTGCTGGGTAGCACAGCCCATTTTTGGTCCTCAACAGATTTTTTTGTTGCTGTCCAACCTGGACACACCTATTCCATCCACAAACATGTTGTGTTTCTCTATTTTTGCAGGGAATTCCCATTGACTCCCATTTATTTCTATACACTAACCCTACCCATTAACAGTATCTGCTTACCCTAACCCAGGCTTCTGGTCCACCAGCAATCAGTCCCCAAAAACAATAGTATGTGTTTTATAAATTGCCCCCACAATGTAGCAAGCACAGGGCCACATACATATGGAGTAAGATCGCTGTCAACAAGGTGTTTGCACAACTCTAACATTAGTATTCGTATTTATATGTCAATAAAGTTCTTGTACCCAAAATTGTGCTGAAATATTTGTGAGTCTGATAGTATGAATCTAGAAGCTGTGAGTGCAAAGACTTATGAATACAACTTATATTTTTATGACTACGAACTCCTCCTTCCTCTGTGGACACAACTCTGTAGGTAGGAGTAAAAAAATTGTTACGGTGACGTCACAGGGGGAGTAATCGATCCTCCATCACATCAAACACAGCCTGCTGCAAAATTAAAGATGGTCAAACAAAAGATAAGGTCAAACAAATACGGGTTAAACTTAATTAATTGAAACTGTGTTCTCTGATTCCAGATGAAACATGATGTATTAAAGTGCATGATGAAATCAGAAACCCATCTGCAGTTGCCATTTTGTAGAGCAGAATATCCTAACATGGTAAATCCAGCATCACACAATAAAAGAAGTAGAAGCATTGAAGTTTAACTAGTAATCCTGAAGTCTTGGAGCTGCTGGCGAAAAGCATTCATAATACTGAACTACTGAATTTATTAATTGATTGTTTTCTTCTGATAGCTGGTATGGCATTGATTTACAAACTGTAATGCATACATTTTTTTAATTAACTGCTATGATTTGAACAGTGTAAATATTTCCTATAATCCTGTGACCCTATATCAGATTGTTTTTTTTTTATATTTGTTTTTTTGTTGTTGTTTTGTTTTTGTTTTTGCTTTGAGCACTCATATAAACCTATGATGCCTTACGTGTCCATATAAGGACAGGGTGAGTATGACACAACATTGTGTTGTTTCTTATGAGAGTATTTGATATTCAGTGACCACAGATTTAATAGTGATGACTTTTAGAACAAAATGATGCATGGAACTCTTCGCAGAGTTTCTCAAATAGATGTGGTTGGTGATCATTTTTAGTCCATTAACTCACCATGAACCTAAATTACCTTAGATTGCTCAAAGTAGCATGAGAGAAAGGACCTCAAGTTATATGGCATTATATCAAAAGTAAGACACCCAATTAAATTGATCTGCTGCAGGGGGGCACACATAATGTAAGTCAGAAGTCAATATATTAAAGAATAATGAAGTGAGATCCTCAGTGATAAGCCAGAGTGCTGAAACTTACTTCATAAAGAATAAAATAAAACTAATGATTTTATGAAATGAAAATAAAGTATCTGTTTATATTTTTCAGGATAAAAAACTCACAAAAATCATTAACAAATTCCCAAATGTATGGAGATGTTTTTAAACTGTGTACATATGATGTTTAGTATGCATTTTCAACAGTAGAAGTTATCACAAAACATTCATTTCATTTATGTATTTAGGATAAGGTTTCCTGAAGATTTGTATGTGTAAGAAATTAACTAAAATCAAATCCTGTTATTTGTTGCAGGTGTTCTCTATCAAACTGCACAGCAATATATGCAGCTATTTAAAAAACAATTGAACCTACTTTCTGTCTAGGCTTCTCAAGTTTGCCTTGACAATTTATCTATGTTTATTAAATAAATGTTTTATCAAGGTAATTTTGTATTATTCTTAATAGGGATTTTCCCATCTTAAAGAACCTGTAATGGCTGCATTGCACCTTTGCTGCTTTTCTGTGTCAATATTGCGTGTTTAGACAGCACACATGTCTGGGTTGGATAAAGCTGCAGGAAGCTATAGCAATTTTCCAACAGTCAAAGAAAAGTGTTATGTTTATGGAGCATAAAAATGTGTCTTCATGTGTTTTATGCATATTATTCACAACAATTGAATTGTAGTTTGCTATATGCCAAATTACCAGTGAATCATCTTACCGAAGAGGACAGACGTGTGAGCCAATATATCCTTAGATACAGAAGATAAAACTTAGCACAATTTTAGTGACACATACATGTAATCATCTGTTTTGCTATCTTGGTCTAAGTTATAATTCAGCTAGATAAAAGTTAACCATATAAAAAACAGATTTCTATACATATGACTTAGAAACAACATAGTATGACAAAGTGAGCTGAAAGTATGACAAATTGTTTTTATCACCTCTTGTAACTTATTCTTAAGAGGAGTTTACTTGTATTCTGTGTGACTGCAATACAGAATTTGCAAAGACGAACATGTTCAAAGAAATAAAATGCAACACCTGATTCAGTTTTTCACAATTCAGTCATAAATTGATAAATGCTTGCTGTTGTGGCTTCTGCATCTATGTTAGCATTGTAAATGTCCCAAACTTGTTAGGCTGTAGAAACATTCATTCTTCCTTACTTCTATTCTTATGGAAATAATCTTACAGAATGGTGGAAAATTGTTCAGAGATCAACAATTGCACTAATAAACTTTAACTAAAAGTGACTCTAGACATCTAGTGTGGAATGTAATGTGGTCGTATCCATTCATCTTTATGTATACAATGCATTAATTGCTACCTTTTTGAAATGTGCAGTTATTAAAAACTAAATCGAACTTCGGTCAGATTACATTTTAACCTGTCCTGAAGTGATTTTGGCCAAGATAAAATATCTATCAGGGTCAAGAAAAATGGAAAGTGCTGACTCTGCAACATCATCGGTAAGTTTGTTGAGTGAGAGCCTCTTACAAAAGAGAACTGATAATGCTGACTCGATATATTTTGTTAATCTACTGCACTTTAAAGCTCTTTAGATTTTAAGCCTAATTTTTTCTAAACTTTTAAAACTATGAAAAATTGCCAAAAGCTAAACAAAATGGAATCTGTAATGGACACACTATTTTAATTGTAACATTGCTAATTTGTATTTTACTTTGATTAAATATTTTCTGTTCACTTGGTGTAATGTAGAGTTAAGGATATTCATTTATTCTAAAGAAATAATGACAGTCTAAAAAAGAGATAAAACAGTCTGGGAAATTTAAGAAACGTCTTTTAAATACTCCTTATGTTGTATTTTGTGGAGATTTTTTCAGGAGACTGAGCAGCTACACAAAATTTTAATAAAAATATTCTTGCACTGTAGAAAACTGAAACTGACTTTCCTCTAACTGACTTGTTGAAACATCTATAGGAATTAATAATTTTGAAAGTTATAAATCCAAGGTCAACTCTGTTTAATGCTTAGTTCTTTCACAGTCTCTCTTTTAAACCAAATGTTTGACCTATAGGTCCATATTGGAAGTCTGCTCACATTTCACCAGGAGCCAAACTATCAGGTTGCTCGAAACTATATGAATACCTATCTCATTCAGTCAGTAAAAAAATTGTCCGTGTGTGTGTTCATTTGGATTAACTGACAAGAATGCAATTCCAGGAGATTCTCTACTTGGATAAATATTTGGGTGGTGACTTTATCTTGCCTGATCATTTCTGAAAATGAAAGTTTCCTCAGAGGATCCCATGACAATTTCTGAATTCAGTTCAATTCCCATATTTCCAAATGTACTGCCTCGAGAGTGGAGCAGAAGGTTACAGTGCTCAAGATTCAAGTCGCAATAATTGGACACAAAAATTGTTGTGTACATAGTCTTGACACAGTAGAAACACAGTCGATTGCAGTTTTCCCTCCCTGTCACACTGATGCAGCTTGGAGAAAATAGCTTAGCCAGTTTTCTGTACACATCATGGTATTCCTAATACAAATGACAGCGACTTCATTAATTATGACATTTCATATATATATATATATATATATGTGTATGACTCCATATGGGATATATGGACTCATCCCAGCACTCAGACTTGTTCAAACACTTGGTGATTTTGTTTGTTGAGAGCTGCTCAAGTAATTTCTCCACTTGTAAAGTGTGATAATGTGCAGGGACATTCTCAACTTTCAATAGAAACAACCAATTCTACAGCTAAAGATATCATGTCTCAATGTATAGAGCATCAGTTATTAAATGTGTGCTTTCAGACATAAGGGAAGTCTGAAATCTAACCTATAGTACAGAACTAAGAGCAGTAGGCTTCAGTGCGAATTAACATCATCTATGTGTTTTTTTATTTTTTTATTTTGTGTCTATTATGGCCTGTGATAGACTGTGATACAGTTTGTTTCCTGATTTTTACCCGATGATCACTAGAGAAACTGCACCTGGGACCTTGCAAGGATTAGAAGATGTAGACAGTGATGTAAGAATAGTACTGATAATCTTTGCTATGATAGCCTTTATTGACAAGAAATGCATTACATCTATATTATTTTTTACACATCTTTAATACTTTTACAGGGAGCGTTGATACTTAATACCGTTAAGAATTTGGTAACAATTTTAAGAAATTATGATAAAATTACATCAACACAAATAGATACCAACTAATAGATACATCAAAGTAAAACTCATGCAAAACCAAAGCATAATTACAAAATTATTTGTTGTGACGTGAAGAAGCACATTTTTTCAACACCTGGGTGGCAGCAGTACCTAGACAATTTGCTTTCCTCCTGATTATATAAGCCACGAGTTTCACATTATGTTGCTTTTCACTTTCAGTGAAATCCTCAGGATTAGGTGTTTTGTTTTGATCAGTCAAAAGACAATAGATTGTACCTGTCTTCTGCAGAGAAAAAATTTTAATGTGTTGACTGAGGCGTGACCAGACTTTCTATAAATCCGCTATGTGGAACGGTACAGCTGAAATCAAATATGAAAAACTAACTCGTTTGTGATACCCTAATAGACTATTTAATGAATAATATGTTAAATGTTTAGAACGCTCACCAGGCAAAGAGTCAAACACTGGGCGCTTCAACGTACGTGACCACAGAACAATGTGGCATAGTTTGTTTGTCTTTTCCCTCATGAGATGAGTGACTGCTACATACGTTAATGAGGATGACGGATGTGAAGCCAACAAAGTTATGCAAGACAACTTTAATTCATGTAGTAGAATATTCATAAAACTTACTTTTGAACATTTGCTAAAATCTAAGCATAAATGCTGTAACAGCAGGGCTTTTATGTTTTTCTTCGGGTAAAGCAAACATTGTATTGCAAAACACTGTATTGTATATATATATATATATATATATATATATATATATATATATATATATATATATATATATATATATATATATATATTTGGGAAGTCTGATCCAGACTGCCATAAATCCCTGTTATTCACTTGAGTATGCACAGTGTGTAAAACCAGTTTTGGTTAGACAGAAAACGCAAAACAAGTCAGGAGAATGTGCTATCTTTATTTTAATACAATAGACTAAAGTGACTTTTGCAACAAGGATGCCTCTTAAAATGTACGGATGAATCACATACAACTGATAATTTTGATTTTTCACATGGCATTAGCGGTAAAACCAAATATCTTTCAGTATTCTGTTTAGATTGCATCCCCTTCGGACAACATATTGTGAACTTCATTGGACTGGAATGAAATAAATCATGTTTTCAACTGTTCAAAATACATATACTTCACAGAGTGGGAGCATTTTCTGTCCTTCATTTTATATAAAAAAAAAAAATTGGAACTCTTTATTTGACCTATAATTATCCATTGGTTATTGTAAATGTTGAAAATATCATAATTACTGGCTGAACAAATGCCAATATTGTAAGTGTTTTTAAAACCAGCATGAAACCTTCCAATGAACTAAAGAAGCAAAAAGTAACAAAGCAGAATAGTAATCGACAACATGAGTTTAAATTTACATACTCTTGTGTTATCTCAAACAGAAACAAAATGTGTCAGGTAAGTTGCTACATCCAGTAAATCTCTTGTTCTTTTATACGTATCATGATTTATTTATTTTTTAAAGGGATAGATCTTTTAACCAGCCATTAATCCTTAAATGAATCACTTGATGACACAGAGATTGGGTATTGCAAGACTAGCAATCGGTTTCACATCTGTATCTAAAACAACATGCGGACCACCTAGAAATGTATTCTCACACAAACTCCATGACTTGAACAGAAGATGTAAATAGTTGCAATGCTAGTAAGTCACCACAACAGTTGTTGATCCATCAGCAAGACAAAAATATAAAGTTTGGAAAATTTCCATTATTTTTTTTTAAAACGTAACAAAAGCAACAGTAAACTAGTAGCACACCAATGTTTGATCATCATGTCACGAGAAATCACAGAGATGAGTACGGTGAGCTTGTCAAAACCTATAACAAGAAACAACAAGCTCTTCCAACTTCCGCATCAAGAGAAACAAATATAACTGGCACTCTCTTTCCACAAACTCAACCAGGATGTGTCCATGTGATTGAGTAGCTCCAATGGCCTTCTACAATTATTTTTTAAATCAGGACAAAGACTGAAGATATTGTAAAGCTTATCGCGCCAATCAAACTTGTAACCATCTGCATATCTGAAGACAAGCGACTCACACTCTCAATGTTTCTCCCTGCAAAAGCAAAGCTTGAAAGTAACTCGGAAAGTTTAATAAAACGCTCGAAGTGAAAAACGTGACGTCATATTCGAGATCCGAGTCGGTTCGGAAAGGTTAAACGAATGCAGCATTAGTGACCATGAGGCTGAGAACATATTCACAATCATATCAGCGGAAGCGACATTTCTGCATCACAAGGTAAATCTCTAAACATCCTCTCAAAATATATGTTTCTTGTTTATTTTTTATTTCTAGCGTATACAGGATTCCGTTTAGAGAGGTCCAAAGTAGAATGATCCATAACAGACTGATCTTGTAAATTAAAGTCAAAGTCGGCTTTGTTGTCAATTTCTTTACATGCCAATGCATACAAAGGAATCAATATCACATTCCTCACCCTCCCACGGTGATACAGACAAAACAAGACATAACTGACAATAAGTAACAGTAAGTAACTGTCGTAGCAGGGCTATCCTAACAGTAACCCTAATATTGCAATGGACATTTTAATGAAAAAGTGCAAAGGGAGAGAGTTTAAATGGAGATCCAGACAGCTTCATTGATGCACCCAAAGTGAGCATGGAGGTTTGTGTTTTTTTATAACTATTTATAACATTGTATCAACATAAAATAATTCAATATAATGAGAGATTCTCCATGCAAAGAAAGATTTAAATACTAGGCATTGTGATGACAACTTTTAATTATGCACACACAGTCCATACATAAACTAATTCTGAAAATCAGAACAAGATTTATACATAAAATGGTGAAGTCAATTAAAAACACTGTTAATGCATTGAGCCAGTGATTTATAGTAATTGTTTTCTGTTTCAGATGAATCCCGCTTTCAAATAGGATAAAATGTCACTACTGGACCATCCATCGGGAGAAGACTTTGAAGTAAGGATGGCTCCTAGATCTGTAAGGGACCAGGACAGTGAAGAAGTGAAAATGTACAAAGAGCATGACTCTTTGCCCCTGGAAAAAAAATCCACTACAGTGATGGAATGAGGAGCAGGACTTGCTCCTCATTCCATACTGCTGTCATCTCGGACTAAAAGGTATCTGTGCATGGCGGCCACCAGTGTGGCATCTGTGGCATCTACTCAAACATAAGCATGTGGATCATTTGCTTTTCCTTAAGAAATATCTGCTCCTAAAACAGATGAGGCTGGTTATTATGATGAATAAAACATTTGGCGAACTAAGAACAAACATAAGGAATTAAACTACTTTACTGTGTTTGAAGTAAAAGCAATGATGATGAGTGACAGATTTAACCTCACATATGTGAATATGTAATTGCACAACATTATTTTGTTTAGACTACATCCCTAGGTTAAAAAAGTCTGCAGTTTGATTTATTTGATATACTATGTATGCATTTTGTCACTTATTCAACATTGACTGTTTTAAACCAGTGATAAACCTTTTTCTACGGTTGATTTTTCCTGTTTTTGCTTTGCAGCTTGTTTGTTTTTAAACTGCAACTTTGAAATTATTATACCTTTCTTATCCACTTTAAGTATTCAAATTAGTTTGCTCTGACTGAAGCGTTGCTAGACTGAATAAGTGATGTAGGAATGGCGTGTTGTGTATGGGATTGTTTACTTTTCCAACCAATCACAGTAACACAATTGTGTTATTTACCTATCTGGGCATTGAAAATTGACTGCCAAAATACATCAAATATATTGTGTTCGAATCAAATTGTTATCCTTATATCTAGATGTGTATTGAATCACATATGACATAGGGATGTAGAGCGAGTTAAAGATCAGGGTAGGAACACAAAAGACTCTTCGTAGAAAATAAAACATCCAAGCATAGGTAAAATCTCCAAGCATATCCAAGTGTTGGAATAGTTTTGTGAAAATCCAAATCCAAATCACATTTTATAAAATGCACCAAGGCTTGAAAATGTGACTCAGAATCTGACCTCTTTCTATTTTGCAAAAATAAATTACCAAACAGCGCTTAAATGCCTTTGCAAGATGCTGCAAATGTTCCTATTACTTTAAAAAAAAATAACATTTTCGTTAAATACAAAGAACAGCATCTCAAGCAGTTGTTTTGAATATTTGAGAAGAGTTGTAGGTTTATACCTGGTTCTCAAACATATGTCTTTGATCTATTTATTAAGGAAATGTGGGCTTGAATCTACATCACAGACAATACACAGATAATTTTGATGCGTATGTTATCAAAAGCAAGGATGTTGATTGTTTAAACCCAAAACCTTATCCTTATGGGTGGAAGGATTCTTTTTTCCCCTGAGGTTTTGGTACAGCTAAGCACCTGCCTACATTGTGATTTGAACTCTGTACCTGAAATTTTAAAACTGCTCCACACAAACATATTGGCATCTTACCATTCACCTACGTGTGTACTTTAATAAGCTGAGCTTGCTTCCATGAATTCCTCCAACGCTCTGTTGGCAGCAGAGCAGAACATTTTCTTCCTTTTGTGGGTGGTGCAGATGCAGCCAAGTAATATCCTCCTTTATCCTCCATGTCGGCTGAAAATGCTCTTCTTCTCGAAGATCACCGTCCTTTATGCTTGTATGGGAGCTGTTCTGAAGTGATGTCAAAAGCCAATCCTCTCAAGGTCTGTCCTTAATTTTTCAAGATGAGCAGCCTTAAAAAGTTTTATTGTGAATCCATGTAATAACAAAGCATAAGAAATTGATTTGAAAAGTACTTGTGTCCTTAGTAGATGTGTTTTTCTCTATATGTGTGTTTCTGTTTCTGCTTTTAATTACAACTTTTGTTTGATGAGAGGCTGTACTGGATCACTTTTACTGAGGGATTTAATTTATTCATTCCGACAGCTTCAGGTGTATGAGCATGGTGCCAGAAGACAGAAACAGATGTTTAATCAATGTGTAATGAACAAAAGGTCAGAGTGTTATACTTTTTTTTCAAAATTTGCATTGCATGAGTAAAGTGAAAGATTTTTTAATGACTCCCTTTAGATTTTCACTGTTGTAGTCTGTGGTTTTCATAACTTTTTATGGAAGCCACGTAGATGAGGTTATTACCTGTTATCCTTTCATATTCAACCAACATTCTGTGAAAACAAGGGTGGTTCATTCTGTAAAAGGTTAAAATTGTAAAACGGCAAGAGATGTTTTTTTTTTCTTCTTTTTTTTAAGTTTGTCTATGAAGAATAAGAAAAAAAATGCAAGTGACATTTTTTATGTTTTCTTCAATTTTTATGTTGAACTTTTCCACTCACTAAAAAGGAGGAAAGAAGTGTATTTAAGATCTCTTTGTATGTATGTTTTAGATTGTTGTTGGTAGTGAATGTTGACATTAATATTAAATACTTTAAATATTGAATACTGTAAATAATATAAGCATCTACAATAAACCACATAAATCAAACAGACTTTTGCAGTTGTATGTCATTTAGGATTACAAAAGTTATTTCTAAATGCTACAGTATTGATCAAGTTAATATGTATCAAAAAGCTTTTTTGCTATTCGGCAGAGGGGCTTTTTAGACTGCAGGACCTGTTGTCATCTTGGTAGATTTTTGGGCTACTGTCCCTTAAGTTTTTTAAACATTTTGAGATAATGTTTTATTTATTATCTCGATACCATTTAAGTTCATGAAGTGTATACATCCCTCTTCCAGCAAGACACCATCCAAAAATGAGATTACCACTTCATAAATTACAACTGCAAACAAATTAAAATATCTATCTATCCATACATTTTCCAAACATAGACTTTTAATGTTTTATTTGGACCTCACAAACACCTTGAACTACTTTTGGTCACCATCTTCACAAGCTATTTTCCATTTGCTTTGCCTATCCAATGCCTCATTCTTAAGGGTTGGATTTCCTGAGCTAACTCTATAGTTATGCTTCTATATGCTAAGGCTGGAGGACAATCTGACCACTTTTTCTCACTCTGCTACTTTCTTCTTCTGCTATTTCATGTGCAATAGTTTCTTTAATTTAAACTGCTAGTTTTTTTTCTTTGTCTAGGCATGCTGGTCCAACAGGAGTGGATGCTGGAAAGTGATTCCAGGCAATCTACCTGGTTTCATTAGATAAAAACATAAAAACTCGTAAACTAATGTAAATAATAAACTGAAATTGAAACACTGTCGGATAACTAAAATCAATTTGAACGTATGTGGGATTTCACTGAAATGATTGTTCTTGTGGCATGAATATGATATAAATAAATGGATTGGAATAGCTGTTGGGTTGAGTGTTACACTTGTACACTTGTTTTTACACCGGGTAACGGTTATGATGAACACATAACCATGGGACTCTCATCCAGAATTAGTACCTAAGGATGAACCAGACTAATTCAGTTTATTCTTTGCCAAAACCTGTTGTTAATTTTATTGCTTAAACCTTCTACAAAAGTTATGTCCTAGTTCAGTCAATATGAAACATGATCATATCAATCTCCACATAGCTGCAAAATTTTTTTTATTAATATCACCAGTTCTCAGATCATGTTTTTGCTTTCCAGTCCTCTTGGCATATAATATTTATCCTGTGTTAAACTTAATGTGTTTTTTTATGTGTTTTGTTACCAGTAGGCCCATTTGCATACTAAATGGATTTAATTTCTCTGGATTACTTTGTTTGTTAATATGGTATAAATTTATATTAATGGTGACCATTAGCAGTTCTTATACTAAGCAATACATTGATGTGTTTCATATAAATCTTACCACATGTAGCTTACAACCATCTTATAGCCTAGTGTGTAAAATATTAAACATATTTCAAATATAAAGGACATTTCAAAACAACTTTGGGGAAAAAGAAACCCCTAAAAAAACTGATTTTTTTTTTTTCCTTTACAATGTGTTAGTGTAAAAAATTGTGGCTGTTTACTTATTCACGTTAATCAAATTAGTGAAGCCTAAACTACAGAATCTATCTGAAACATAACCATTTTGATTTCAAGCTTAAAAAACACCATTAATGTGTTTCCATCTAAAATTTCTGTACCCATTTTGCAATTCATCGTGTCACAACAGAAATATATTTCTGGGAACCTCTTACTGCAAGACCTTGAGGAGCACAGTGGGTCAGAGTCCAAGTGCAAATTTTATCTTTAGCCTTGAAAATGGCAGAAGATAGGAAATGAGCTCCTGGGCAGAATGAGCCGGAAATTGAAGCGCACAATGAATGTTATTGAGACAAGTGAGCACCGCACCAATATACTTACTGTTCAGACGAGAACATCAACAACCAACTGACCACTGAATATATGTGTGTATGTGTCATACTGGGCTTTTTTTTTCTTAAATGTCTGCTTTTCATTTGTAATGCTTTGTGATATTTTTAGATTTATAGGAAGTGACAGATAATCTATTATACAATGCAGGTCTCAGTGCTGGAGAGGTAATTCCACCCAACACTGTGCCACCGTGTCATTTTAGATTATTTATGAAATTACTTTTTCTATAAAGAAGATATTTATTTAGGGTTTTCTCTTACTAAAGGGGCTGTTCCTGATTAACATGGGTCTTTCTTCCCACATTAATTGTTAACAGCTCGCTTTACAGCACTTCACGTATCATTCAAATGACGTGAAAACATTGGTAAAACAAATAGTAAACTAAAACGTCTGCCAGATGCATTTGTTGTTGGTTTTAAAAAAACAAAACAAGATAAGATAACAGATGACCTGCGATGGAGATGTCCGACCAACTGTTATGTAGGCGACCAGTTGACCAAATTCCCTAAGGGAGAGTAAATCATTTTAGCTTGGAGACATCCTGAGTCTTGTTCTGTTGTTGGGTTTTTCATCCTGTTGAAAGTGTATTTTTTACATCTCTACATGCTTGCTTGGGATGAGAGTTTGCTGTGAAGTAAATTTTCTAGTTTCCTTAGACTGTGTAGTACCAGTTGCCACAATAGGCTAAATATAGCTGCATTGTTTTAAAACGTTTGTTAAAATGGAATGTACGTAACGGAATTGAAGCTATCTGTTTAATTAATTTGTGTTTGCTTCATCTGTTTATAGAATCACAAGATACCACACTCTTAATTCACTCTTAATTGTTCTTATAGCTTAAATAAGTTTATGTTCCACATGATTACATTTTTACATGTTTAGACCCACTTAATTTTTCAGCATGTGGGGCAGCCAGGATAATGAACAGTGTAGCAGCAGCTTAACCAGAAGTTTTTAATCACAAAATATCTTATACAATGAATAGCTTTGTTTGAAAACTGCACCATAAATGATCACTCCTGATAAGAGTCCTTGACCCCAAAAGTTATTTCATCTAATTATTTTCTCTCCTAGCTTCATCATTAAAGTTTAACTTTAATTAAAAGGTATTAAGTCGTTTAATGCAATGTACATCTCTGTGGGAAATTGAGATCATGGTTAAAGAAATTAAATGCTTTCATCACCCGTTCTGTTAACGATGAGAAAAGGACTTCAGGTTAGACTAATTTCTGTGGCTAAACGTCTTGGAAAGATTTTGCTGGAGGATGTAAAGGTTAACCAGCAGGGAATATGTGTCCCAATGAAGGCTTTGGATAGAGCCAATTATCAGGCATTGTTTTTGCTATCTCATCAATTATGATCCATATGCACTGAGAGGAATGCATGTGGTTTTATAGCAAATGCTAAAACGAACGCTGTTAACACCACAGATGACAAGAAGGGAAGTTTGTTGCTCATTCCCATCTAACCTGACAGAATTTTCTTCTCACTCTGTCTTCCACATTTTTGAATTCAGTCTATTAAAATCACATTATATACAAAGCAGAAAGATTCATTATTTAAAAAACATTACTATAAACTCAAAAAGTTGTTTTATTTGACAACTGCATTCTTTTTACTTCTTCAAAAAAAGGTGGGTGAGCGCTGCTTAAGATGGAGAAAAGAAATTTTCCTGACATCTTATGCAGATTGCTAAATCAAAAGAAGAACCTTTACACCTGTTACAAATAAACAAAATACCTAGAAACTAAAATATGTACATTATCTAAACATGCTCAACATTCAGAAATCACATAAATTGGTTAATTTATAAATTCAGTTTATCATTTACAATTTAGACAAAACAAAAAGAAAAGATAAACGAGCCAAAGATAAAGGTATGTGTAGCACTTGAATTTATCAGCCAGTCTCGACTGGTGAATTTAACGTTTTATTTTCTTTTATGAAGATCCACCAGGATCATCACAATCACCACAGTCACATCTGTCACATAAATCACAGTGACAACTAAAATATATACAAATATTACAATGCAAAACATAAACTTACAATACAACCAACAAAACAAAACGTACCTCGCTGCTTTCACTGAGGAATGCTTAGTGTTTAATCATTGCTCTGTGCCAAGCATGTTGTCAGTCATTTATTGGCACAGTGATTTTCCAAGCTTTTATAGGGTGTGCCCTCATTAACTACGGCAGCCCGTGAGGTACATACAAAAAAACAAAAAACAAAATGCAAATACCATTAAACAAACAAAATATAAACCACCAACAATGCTATTCAAAACAGACAAACATCCATAAACAATCTGCAACATTATTAATTTAGAAAATTCATTTTGAATATTTTACTTATAATCTATATTCTACAAATATAAATTTAAACAATCTATTTTAAATAACTTACTATCCATTACACTCCCACCAATAATGCATGAACTATTGCCAAAACCATGCATTATTTCAAAGTTTCCTTTAAAACCATTCAGATTGTTTAGAACATGCTTTAGAACATGCTTGTCTGTGTACATTCAGTTTACTTTCTAATAACACCACTAATTTTTGCACCGGTCTTTCTATCACTGAACTCTTAGAGACAATATCCCTTTCTGATCTTTTTCTCCTGTTCTCAACTTCACTTTTCGGACAAACCCATCACTATCAACCATTGTTTCCACAACACGACCCAACTGCCAGCTATTTCTTGGGAAAAAATCTTCTTTTACAATAACAACATCATAAACTTTTGGATTGCGCCGAATTACATGCCACTTTTGTCTAATGGAAATATTCTGGAGAATATTCTGTGAGAGAGTAAAGGCTAACACATTTCGAACGGTGCGTATCTGATGCTCCCAAACACTGCCAGCATGACTTGCTGATGTAGCATTAAATATGATCTCACATTGGTTCTCTGCCTGGTAAGACTCCAGATATTTAGGATTACATTGTTTCAACTCAGTTTGGGCTCCAACAAAATTTCTTCCTTGATCGCAATGTATCTGGCGAATAGCTCCCCTCAAACTAATGAAACAACGCAAGCCTTTAATAAAGGAATCTGTGGACAAATCATCCAGCATTTCAATGTGAACAGCTCTCGAATAAAGGCAGGTGAACACCAATCCATACCCTTTGTGTTCCTTTTGAAGTTCAGGTCAGAATACAGTATTACCCCAAGATTTTTGACCTGATGTTTAGGTTCCAGAGAGAGCGTCGGAAGGTAACTAATGACACTTTCTCTTTGTTTCTGTGGGCCACAGACAAAGATTTCAGTTTTGTCTGAGTTTACCTGTAGGAAGTTGTTCTGGATCCACAGACTGATCTGTTCAATACAGTGACACAATAAATCAACAGGCCCATGTTCTCCTGCTGTCAGCGACACGTAGATCTGAGTGTCATCAGCATAGTTGTGGTAGGACACATCGTGGCTGCGTATTAGCTGGCACAGTGGAAGCATTTACTGATTAAATAAAAGGGGTCCCAGGATTGACCAATGCAGAACCCCACAGGTCACACCCATTTGGTCTGAGACGCAGTTCCCAATTTGAACAAAGTAACACCTGTCCTCAAGGTAGGACTTGACCCAGTTGAGAGGCATACCAGTGATTCCCACCCAGTCTTTTAACCTCTGTAATAAAATCTCATGGTCAACTGTATTAAAGCCGGCGGTCAGGTCCAGCAGAACTAGGACAGAGACTTTGTCCGCATCTGAGGTCAGGCGGATGTCATTTTTCACTTTGATCAGAGCTGTCTCAGTGCTGTGGTGGGGCCTAAAGCCTGACCGGAAAGCATCAAACAGATTTTTAGACAGGAGAAAGTCACTCAGCTGTGTGTATACAAATTTTTCCAGCACTTTTCCTAAGAATGGCAGGTTTGATATGGGCCGGTAGTTGTTCAATACTGTGGCATCCAGAGTGCTCTTCTTTAGAAGAGGCTTAATGACAGCAGTTTTCAAGGCCTTTGGGAATATTCCAGTCTGAAGTGAGATGTTGACTAAATGAGCGAGTTGCGGCAGCAAACTGCTCAGGAGAGACTTTAGGAATCTAGTGGGTAACTCATCCAGGAAGCAAGTAGATGGACTCAGGCTGCAGATAAGCTCTTCAACTGTTTTATCTGAGACAGGTGTGAACCGTGTCAGCTCTATATGTCTAACTGGGGGTAGAGGAGCTATGTCTGTTGTGGAAACAATTGCATTTTTATTGCCTTGAACTTTGTCATTAAAGAATACTGCAAACTCCTGACATTTACATATATGTATATGTATAAACACACAGGAAAGTAAACCAGATAAATTTCACATCTGGTCAGAGTTACTGAAACTAACTCTGTAAGTGGGTAATAAAAAAGTTATTAATTATAAAGTGGTTATTCTACGGGGAAATATTGTCAGAGCTCTGTTAATACTCCTCAGATTTCAAATTTAATCCATTTGTGCCACAAGAATATGAGACTGCCATTGCAGATCATGATCTTTAATTAAAGGAGTCAACGAGTTGCCATTATTAAACTTTTTTTAGGTGCTTACATCCTTCACCTGGTTTTTTACTTTGGTGGAGAAACATTGGATACTCTCTCTTGGATTTATTATGGTTAAGTAACACAAAATGCAAAAAGAAACAATATACAAAAAAAAACGTGGCAAAAAGATAAAATAATACCTATTTGTAAGAAAGAGCTAGTTAATTTTTGATGCGAAACACCCTTTGTGTGAAGAAAAAAAAAAAACTTTTGCCATACTAAAGAACAAAGACTGGAAGGAAAATAAACGAGCAACCACAGTTTGATATATGCTGGGTAACGGAGGCATGAATTAGTGGATTGATTGATAATGTTACTTTTATTTTTCTATCTATTTTATTTTTTAATAACTGCATAACATACAGTATTCAGTGGTGAAAGGTTAACAAGGCATGTGCCTTACTTTATCTCTCTGTAAAAAAACGAAATATACATATAAAAGATGACTTCTCATCAAGTGAATGTTGTATGAAAAACTAGTAGCTCTACTGTATTTTGTCACAAGTAAAAATGTGTGACATGTAAAAAAAAAATCTTTCTTGCTTTAAAGTTATTTATTCTGCTGATGATTTCTTCATCAAGTGCGTTGTATGAACTGAACTTGAGCTTTGTCATTTTGACTTCAGCTTTTATACATGATGGGATAGTGGATAGTGGGACAAGATTTTAGATTAGTTTCAGATTCTATAAAACAACGGATAATTTTTATTATGTCTTGTTAAAACCTTATAGATTAAATAAGAATACACTGTTTAACCATGACTGCCGATATAGAAAAGAAAAGAAAAAAACATGATGTTGATTTAAAGTATTTATTTTTACAAAGCCAATAATAATATAGAGCACATTATATATTATGGACATTGAGTCATGTTATTATTTTTTTTAAATGGATTCATGGTAATAAAATTTCATATGTACCCTTTGTCGCTTTAAAGCAGTTAAACAATGTATAAACCTATTATTTCATGAATAAATACAGAAAAATGAGTAATATAGCATTGTGACAGAAAGGGGAACTGTCTGTACCAGTAAGAAGAAATACCTATAATGTGGAAGGAATCTTTCCACTTGCAGTAAGAAGAAGAAGAATGCTGAGATGAGTGTAAGGGAAATTACAATGTTCTTTATGTCTTCTTTACCAATCAGGGAACGACATGTGGGGAATCTTTGTGGTTCTTTAAATATCTTTAGTGCTTTTATATAATCTTGTCATTTTGTATCTCTGAAAAAAAATCCAATTATTATTTACAAATAAAACTGGAGGAAACAAGGGATACAAATTCTTTAAATTTAAGATTAATTTTACCTGAAAGGTGTTTCAACTCGTAAATTCCACACTTATTTTACGGAAACGTAGAGATAAGATTATTTTTATGTTTGTGAATGTTGTTACACTTACTGTAAAATTGAAAATTTCAACTGAGATCACACTATTCACTGAATTTCACACATTAAAGGAAGATTTTCCACATGCAGGGGTATGCACAAAGTGTAATGCAAGATGAACAGAGCGCAGCTGGTTCTTATTTTGCAAATTCTGTGCTGACTATTTTACCTGCCAATTATTAAATAGGCTTTCGTTCCACATCCAGTTCCATTTGCATGTTCACAGAAGCCTGCATCACCTGAACCCTACACCCATTTATCAACCTTCATCTGTTATCTTTTTCAAAAATAGAGAGAGTTCCTGTGTGCTTTACCCAATCAGCAGTGAAACACCAACATAAAGTCATAAGTTTCTTAGAGTTTGAAGACAATAACGTTTCAAAATTACATAACAAACAACACAACACAGTTTATTTCTTTTTATTCCTGTTTTCCAACTGGGTTATTTAACTTATTCCACAATGGCTTTTAAATTTTAACTGTTCTATATAGTCCACTTAGCTTGTCTTCCTGCTAAATTATTATAACAATTAATGCTTTGGACTATTAGCATGGCCAGCGAAAGTCTTAGGGAATGTACAAAAATAACATGTACGGTTTTCTGTCATGTCTGTCTCCATGTTGCTCTGTGATAGACTGAAGACATCAGACATTCAGTTATTATGTTTTTAAATTAATGCCCATCTTATAACAGCTCAGATAAGCTACTTTTATTTTCTTGCTCATGGTTTAACATATTCTGACCTTCTTGTCTGTATCACACTGTCAACATCCACTGATAAAGCCGAATGTTTAGACAGAATGTTCAAATTAGAAGACAGAGTGAATAGGTGACATAGAATCTGGGGGAAACCAGCACGGGGTATTTTTAATTAGCTGCTAATTCACAGAGAGACAAGCAAAAATGCAGGTTAAGGTTTAAACAAGAAAATATGCTCAAACGCGAAGTTTATCAGCTGGACTCAGAAGTCTTCTTGAATGGAGAGATGGAAGGTGTGCTCCTTATCTTTAACGAAGGTCATCGCTTAGGAAGGAAAATATGAAGTAGCAACCAGACACAGAGGGATTAACTCCAATCCTAATTATGGACGCTTGCAAATTATGTCCCAGCCAATCAATGCGGGAGGTCACAGTAATTCCCGTTTGTGTCACAGCAGGACATGAAATGGAAATTGGTCTCAAAGATACTTGGACTTCCTGCATACAGCAGCAAACTGCAGAGAGGTAGACCATGTTTTAATCATCTGCGTAGGAGTGACAGTAATGAAATTCACGGTTCCCAGTACACTCTCAGAAAATATTCATATACAGCAGAACTGAGGTCAGGAGTGGACGTAATGTTTCAGGGAAACACAGAAGGTGAAGCAATAATTAGACTAATATATTTCTCAACAATACTTCGGATAGTGACAAAGACACTTCTCCATGTGAGATTGGGACACATACACTTCCTTGGGAAAGTATTTAAACTTGTTGAACTTGTCCACATGCATAATTAAGTAAAATATAATCCATGACAATTAAGTAAAAGGAAAAAGAAGCATAGATTTTAACATTTTGCCTAATATTGCCAATTAGCTACCCTGAGTTAATACTTTGTAGGGCCCTCTTATTACTGCAATAATAGTTGTGGATCTTTTAAACATGTCTCTCGTAAAAATGTTGCCTTGTTTTCTTGTCTCAGACTAATTGGACAAAAGAGCTCCAAAAATCCTTCATTGGATTTGGCCATTCGTATATGTCTATGCACTTTATGTAAACATTTACATTACAGCTCTAGCTGAATGTTCAATATTACTGTTTTGCTGAAAACGGAACCTCTATTCAGCCTAAAGTCTTTTACAACCTGTAACAATTTTAATTTGTCATATTTGTTAAATGTTATTTGTTTAATCCTATGACATGGAGGTAATTTTCATGTCAAAAACTAGCCTGATGCATGGCTGGCTTGCAAAGAAAAATCCAGACTTTAACATTTTTTGCATTTGAATTATCTGCAAAAATTTTCAATGTGACTTCTTCTTGATACAGTTAGGTTTTTGTAAATTTATACTTCAAAGAAAGGTGTCAGAAGTAAAAGGTCCATTTTTTTTTGACTTCTCTATGATGATTTCACGTCATGTGTTGTCCTTGTGGCTAAAGACAAAGACATATAGATAAACATTGCTTTGCATCTGCATTTGGTTTCCTTCATGATGTTTGTGTCTAATTTGTGAGTGTAGTCCACAAAGAAGACGTATATGCACACGTGTAAAACAAAGAGCCAACTGCATTCATGTATGAATCTGCAGTATGAATAAAAATGGTTTAAGTATTTGCAGGTTAAAAAGTTAAAAACAAAGAATACTTTAATGCCCAAATTCTAATTTAACGATTGATTAAATTAAACACCAAAAATAATTTTTCAAAATTTCACTAAACACATATGAATATTGTGAATTATTTCACATTTATGTAGCATTGTTCTGTTGGAAAAGCTCCAGTGTGGTTGCATGGTGTAGTTTATGTGTAATATCATACTGTGTAAGTGCTGCAAATTTTTAGTTTAGGTAAATAATAAACTGTGTATTAACTGTCTAGTATTTTGGTAATGATGTAATGTTAACACTGATATAACGAAGACTAAAGGTTAACAAAAGAAAAACAAATATCTATATACCTTTTTTTCACATGTTTACAACATGACTAAATGTGTTAATAAAACAACAACAAAAAATGCATTATTTAGTAATTTTAACTACCTTTACAAACCAAAAGAAAAACTACAATATAAATACATTCATAATTATCATTAAAGCATTGAAAGAAAGTATACCAGGAATAGATACTGTGTATATTTCTATATTGTTATCACATTTCTGCTGCAACCCGAGTTCCATAGCAACAAGCAAGGATTCAATGCAACACTGTTGGATTGACTGTGAAGATCCTAATAATTTTTTTGATATAGATTAATCTTAATATTGAGTCATTAGGATAGACCAGTTGTTCGAAGCAAGCCCTAAATCAAATGCAATACACTGTCTTCTTTGGAGAGTTATCACAAGTAGCCATCATTTAATGGGTCTGGGATCATAATACAAATAAAATCAAGCTAGACCTCATCTGAGTGCAAATGATAGACACAACAATGCACAATAGTTCCTGATTATCTGAAGTCACTACAGGCTACGCATGATCCCCCAGCATTGCCCAGCATTACTAAAGGTGTAGCTACCGCTCTCCAACTGAGCTAAATCTAAAAACTGATTGAATTTCAACTAAGTAATTAAAGTAAGTAATTTGAGGAACTACTTGAGCCTTATATTAGGGCCAATTATTCATGGTGTGCCAAAACGTATTAATTGAGGTGTGAGGAAGGCAAGATCTATTATCACAGTGAACCACCAGCATTAATGAGGTAGCAAGTATTACATAATTATACTGCCACCGGCACCAAACTCAGATTGTTGTTTATTTTTAAAGCTGAATGCCTCTTTAAGCTTTAATACCTTAAAAGTTGCAAAACCTACATGTGCAGGAAACAATATTATTCAGAAAATTACATATAGAAGTTGAATCAAGGTTTTCAGGATGTTTGCATTATGTTGTTTACTGTGTGATTTTTCTCCATGGTTCATATTTCCTGTTTTATTTTGAAAAGCTTAAATGCTATATCTCTTTTTTGTAGTTTCACTTGCAGACTATTTCCAACTTTTAGAATGTGAAGTCAAAATGACAAAAACTTTAAATGAACTCCTCTAATATGTTTAAACAAAATGTATAATCTAAATTAATAGTACTATCTGTAATGAATTGACAACTACCATTGTTTCTTTTAATCAGTAATACAGCTTTTTTCTCCTCACTTTCTTTGTGAGAAAAAGTAACCTTTTTTTTAATCAATGAAATTAGGTCTTGTTTTCCCTCAGTGAAAATATCAAGCAATTTATCCAAATCCTAAGGGCAGACAGGCATAATGATTTCCAGTTACTGTTGTTTGCCCTCTTTCCTAGATTGATTATCTGCACTGAATTTGGTAGCTCACAGAAAATAAAAGAAAAACATGGCCAACCTGGCAAGTAAAGATTGAAGCACAGGCGTGTGAATATACGTTGTACAGCCAGGAAATCACATTACGACCTTGACTGCTGGAGCCAACGAAGCTGAACAAAAATGCCTTAACCCTAACACCTTCTGACACTGGAAGACAGCTGTACAATTTCCAAACGTTGCATGGAGACCAGTAGATGATCCAGAGATTTGTTACATTCTAAGCATTGCTACTAATATTCGACATAAGAAGCCCTTTTATTTAAGTTCAGTATATTTTTCAAATAATATTTAATGTATCTTAGCACTAACAAATGTTTGCAAAGCAAATTCTAATGAATTAATCATTTTTAATCCCACACAAGTTGGGTTTATACTGATAAGATATATTTTAAAAACAAGGTTTCTACTGAAACTTTGACTCCAGCGTTAAGAGAGGTTATGGTCCCCCATCTAAGATACATACTCATAAGGTCTCACACATTATGAGACTTACATCTGACTTTTCCAAGAGTTGTTGCGCTCTGACGCATTTCCCCTCAGGAACCTACAGTGACTGTTGAGACCATGATGTTATTGCTGCTGTGATCATTGAGGAAGCAGTGTGCCTTGCGACTTAATGTGAATGCTGGCTGTGTTGGCCTTCATATAACCGACTGTGGTCAGGTTCAGTAAGAACATTTAGAACTGATGCAGGTCACTTTTAATGTAGCGAAACAGTGCTATGATAGTAAATGGGTATAAAGATGAAAAAAGGAACAATAAATCTTGGCTTTTGCTGCAACATAAAAAAACGTACTTATTTAAAAGATCATTTGGTGTAATACACTCTGTGAACAATCATTAGGACAGTTGTATTTTTGAGGATTGTTTTTAGTAATCACCAAGTAGTCTGCCCTCAGCAACAATCCAAATGTTAAAAAACATTAAAAACATAAATGTTTTGAAAAAGGAGGTTTTGACATTTTATAAAGAAAAATATTTCGATCTGTACAACTATTGTGCATCTTAACTATTATTGTGCCATTTTACTGAAACGCATACATTTTCCCATTTTGCTTTTGTATTTCTATCTGTTTTAGGAATTATAAATTACAAAAACTTGCTAATGAATATCTACGTAACAATACAGCCAAAAGCAATGATACTGTAACCATTCCATTCTTGTTCTCTCGGTTATTAGAACTTTCATTAAAACTTTTTAGATAGTTTTACTGTTTTTCTTTTAATTTGAGCCTGCTGTTTAATAACTACTCAAAAGTTCTCATTTGGGTCTTAGTCGGTAGCCCATTATATCAGTACCCCACCTCCATTCTGGTGTCTGAATGAAACCGAAGCTCTGTGCCTTTTACTGATCCAGTAAAGGATTCATCCATCTGGTCCGTTAGAAGTGACTCTCATTTTATCAGTTCATAAATTGATTTTAAATCTGTCATTAAATATTTCTTGGCCCAGCCGAAATGCTTAAACATATATATGTCATGTTCAGTAGTTGCTGGGTTTCAAACTACTTTACCATGACCACATATTTGAGCAATGAACATTTTGTCCGTCTAGGTACTCCAGATAAGTTGTCGAATAAGACAAAACTAGAAGTTACATGCTTGATTCTTCTTAAATCCTTTTCAGTTATTTGCATTTTTTTTCCCTCAACACTTTTATTATGACCCTTCTACCGATTTGCAACAGAATGTTGGGCAAGCCTGGTTCTGTGGCATTGTTATTGACTACTACAGCGTTTCCTGTGGTGCAGCATCCCGTTGCTTCCACACACAACTTGCCCTAATTGTTTTAGAAAATTCACTCTGTTTATTTCTGGGTTGATTTAGTCTTAGATTTTGACACGGGTCATGTTTAATGGCACACAGAGTTCCACAGTTCTAAAAGATAAAACAGTGCAACTTTTAACCCATGCACCCATGATTTTACTATACCTCATTCTGGTATTCATATGCTCATACGCTCACAATATTGAGTAAAGGTGGCTTGGCCTGATAATGAAGGATTGATATTGTATCATATGGAAAGCTAGCACCAGGATGTATTATAGGAAGAAGAGTAGCTAAAGTAGACAATGCCATGCTCTAAGCCATGCTGGAAAAACCTTACATCCAAGTAACATCCACTTAGATGTTACTTTGACATATATCACCTACCTAAGCAGTTTTCCAAGCCACTTACAGGTGCTCAGGTCAATTGCATTCTTGAAGACTGTGGTGTTATTTTTCAGTAGGGTAATGCACTTTGAATTGTCTTGTACATGAAAATGTGCTATACAAATAAACTTGCCTTGCCTTGCATTGCCTTGCATCCTGCCACAACAGGAATGGACTGGTACAACAAGGGCAATTCATGGAGCCGTAGCCTCACAACTAAATGGACTTAAAGAATCTTGTGCTAACTATATGGTGACAGATCCCAAATATAGGGGTCTACTATAAGACTGTTTTGGTAATAAAATGGGAACCATCACACTCTTAGGCAGATGGTTGTGACGTTGTGTGTCATAGTTATGCATTTAAATAAAAATGAATTGGCAGATACATTAATCTTTACTTTTTTAAAAACACTTCTGTAAACTTGAAAAGCAGGTACACAAACTTATTGTGCCTATGCTAAATTATTATGATGCCCCCAGGGGTTATTTGTGAGAGCTCTCAATGCTTGGAGGATCAGCCAAATGGTCTCTTTACCTTCCCACCATAACTTCAACAAATTTCTCACGAACTTCTTAACGATGCATGCTGGGTTCATAAAACTCCAATGGCAAATTTATATGAAATTGTATTTTTATTTGGTATAATTTCCCAAATGTCCTTCCTCCTCTGCACTCTGGTTATGATAATAATTCAGAATCTGTAAGAGGACTCGTGACTGAGGGCTAATGCTCACCATCATTTCAATAATTTAAACTCGAATTGAAACGGCTTGCTGCTGCTCGTATTCTAACCCCTGTGCTTCATTTTCTCAGTAAACAGTCTACTTAACTTTCAGTTCATCCCAACACATAATGGATGCACATTCACCACAGCAAATCAGCTGGCCCCTATATGTACATTTGCTCCCTCAGTTGGAGGCAAATAAAGGTTATTCATCAGTAGACTGTGTGTTTTAACAAGATATCTGGACTTTAAAATGAGGGCAACAGATCTGGATTTCTTGAAACCAGGTTTAAAAAACAGCATCAAGGATACCAAGGTTGTTTGGTGTTTAAAAAAAACTAAAGTATCATCAAGTTTGTGGAAAGCCATGGGCTTTATTCAGTTGTTTTGCTCATGTAATGTATAATTTGTCATTTTGTTTAAATGAGTCCTCATGCTGGGTCCTTAAAGAGAAACAGAAAGGTCATTGGGGTTATCTGTAGAGCTTGTGAATGTTGTTTGGGTTTCAACATGCATCTCAACTATTTATGAGTTCTCTGAAATGGGTGAAGCTGCTATCAGTGTGTTTTTATGCCTGCAGCAACATTGACTGATTTGATTCCAATGGAGTGTGAGGGTTTAGCTTTCCACAGGTAGAAAGCATGTCCACTCTGTTCAGACTGATGATACTCAGGATGTATTCCTAGGAAAGTGTGCGTTGGTGTTTGTGTGTAGGTGCATGCGTGCGTGTTACCTAATCTTAAAATCACATTTACCTTCTTGCAGAACCCTGAGAATGCAGAACAGTGTTTGACATTTTCAGATGATGTCACAACCTCTTTCAATCCATGAATCGGTAGTGTTAAATACAACTAATTTGATATCTGATTGTCGGAATTAGGAAGCTATTTTATGTCAATATTTTCAAATGTTAAACTAAATCCAGGATTAGGCCAGTTAATTTGACTTTATCTTAGATTTTCAAGGCATTTACGTAATGTCCTTTTAAAACAGGAGCAATTAAGTGTAGTGTTAAGTTACTCTGAAATAAGCATGGACTAGTTATCTGTATGAAGGTTTATCAAAGTTTAGAAAAGTTACTAAATGAAAACTGCTATTGTCTCTATGGTCTATTTAATGGGAAGCCAAAGATAGATCGGGGAAGATCAAAGTTTTCTCAGCCTGTATGAAGCATTGAATTATGCATTAACTGTTTGTCCCTCACCTGCTGCTCAACACTCCCACTCACATGTTTAATGTGCCTAACGAAGACAAAGTCAGCTCTTCAGAAATACGTTTGTTCTTAAAATCACTGACAGTGTTGATGCAGAAAGTACAAAAGAGCCACGAATCCTTCTGTTTAGCTAACTGCAGTGGACAAGCTAAGAGATGTATATTGCTGCAGCATAATCATATGTGAGTTATTTTATTTTATAAGGATGACAAAAAGGGCCCAATTGAGTCCACTCCAAGGTAAAAAAAACAATAAGCAGACATGTGCTGCAACAACCTCACTGAAAAACCTTTGTTGGCATTTTTTTACATTGTCAAACATTTGTCATAAGATGTCTTTTGTGAAAAGAGCAATAAACTGCATCTGTCTATCAGATCAAGTCTGAGATTCATTTGTTTTATTAATACAGTAAAACAGTATCATTTTTATTGATTGGTATCATGCCAGGATAATTTTATAATAGCCAGTGGTAAGTTTAAGTTTCTGATTCTGCATTTTTTTTAATCTAAACTTGCAAGCATTTCAGATTTTAATCCATACAAGCACTGGTGTCTCCAAAATGAACAAATCTGGTACATACAACAAAATAAAGATATTTATAATAAATATTATTTGTTGGAGAATACTAAATAAACAAAAAAAAGTCCTCAGTTAGAGGACTTTTTGTGTTTGACTTCTTCTAAAATCTGAAATGTAACTAAACCATCGCTCATGTTTGAAGCTCAAATAGAGGTTTTAATTATGTTCACGAACTCTCAAATGTTCAACTCAATTTGGCCCACCAGGGCCTACCTGGCAGTGTTTATGTTTGAGGAGCCAAAGAAGGATCAAGGATGCAATTTAGGTCTAGGGATTTATTCCAATTAGTCTACACTACCTCCTGCTGGGCAGGGACCGGCAACTTAATAATAAAAAAGTTAATCAAAACCAAAATTGTAGATCTTTATTCTTTGTTTGTTCCCATGTTTATGTTTTGATACAACTCACAATGAGGGGTCTTGTTGGCATTTTTCAAAGAGGACCATTTAATTTTGAAACTAATCACTGACTGCTCAGTCTGCCAGTGTCTTACTGAGCTTTAGACAGCATGAGACAGGAAAAAAACAAAGAGGGTAGCAAGGCTGTGTGAGTGGGAAATAAATTGTTTAGGTAAAGGATCATTTTTTGCTGTCGTTGAAAATGGACTGTTTGTTCAACTAAACAGCAAGAGGTTGTTCTGAAAGGGGGACTCTTTAATTATGGTTGCCTCAATATAATTAAAAATATTTTTTTACAAAAGTATTTAACATTTTTTACAGCTCTGATCCCACTAAAAAATCCCCTGCTGCCATTTACCAACAGAATTTTATTCATATGTCTTATTTAGTATAAATTCAACTATCTTGTGAACACTTCAGATGTTTGGTAGAGAACATTCATGACCAGACAGCATGAAAACCAAGAAACACAGCAGACAGGAGAAAATTGAAAGCACATCCAAGAGGTATAGTAAAAAAAATGCCACAAGCTTTAAATAATGCATAAATAACTGATTAATCCATGAAGTACAGAGAGGATGGCAAATGTTCAAATATACTAATAGATGGCCATCCACCTAAAATAACATGGGCATTAATCAGAGCTCCAGCCAATAGAACCATGGTAATTAAAGGTGAGACAGAGATTCAAAGCTCAGGTGGGAGAAGAGAATTTGGCATGTACTTCAGAAATTACACAGACCTCCCTCTTATGCAAGGAGTTTTAACTTTTTTTTTTTTAAAGAAAGTCATTCAAAAAAGTACTTCACACATTTGCAACCTTGGAACTTTTGCATGGATGTAGTTTTTTTTCTAGTCCTGTTTCTATTTTTGAGTTATACAAACTATCCTTAAATGAGGCAAGTTAGGACTCCAGTTTGGTTTTTGGGTTGTTCCCTCTTGAAAGTATTATTGTTGCACTGTTTGAATAATTAACTGAAGGCCGCCAATTCCTAAAACAGTTCCTTATTGTTTTTGTAAGTGTGTTTTCTTTCAGCCACTTCTCCAGTTGGCCACAGGGGGTCACCAGTGCTCCTCCTCTGCTGGAGCTCCTTCCACTCCAGGTGTGCCTGGTTGGCACTGATGAGCTGGGCCAGTATAAGAGGAGAGGTGGATTAGCTACTCATTGCCTGAGTGTTTGTTTACTCCCGGTAAAACCTAGTCTCAGTGCCTAATTCTAGTCTCTCTAGTTTCTTGAATGCTTCTCGTTGTGTCTTTTGTTGTTCCTCGTTTTGTAAGGATTTTTGATTTGCTACTTTATTTTTCCCACACCTCTAACCACAGTTGTCTTTACCTCAGGTTTCCTTCAACTCCAGAACTCAAATCAACTACAAGATCCTCTCTTGTTTCCCTCGTCAATCTGGTTCCCACTCCTCTTGGCTCACCTCGGTCTGCCCGCTCCAGCATAACTCCATCAGCTGCACTAACCCCCTGGACTACTGCTCCCCTGTCTCCGCTGAAAGAAACTCACCACTGACTCCTCCCTGGCGACAACAGTTAACTCAATCAAGTAAGATTTTTTTCCTCACCCGTTTGCTGTTTTTCACCTTACCAGTACTCTCCTTCAGAGGCTCCCGGTCTCCCACATCGTAGACGTTCTCAGCTCCCTGTCGTTTTTGTGCCGCCCCGCTGTTTTCCGTTCCTCGCCTCTCGTTGCTGTTTCCCGTTCCTCGCCCACTCGTTGCTGCCCACCGCCGGATTCCCTTCTCCACATCATTCTAAATAAAAATCATTGTAAATGTCTCCTGAGAGTTCTCATTTCATGTGGGTCAGAAGCTTAAATAACATGACAGTTTTATATTGTTCCAATAGTGAATAAGGACACTGCTATCCAAATACTGCTATTGGGAAAGTCCCAAATCCTTGGAAATATGTTTAATCATCCCATGTTATGTTGCTTTTAAAGATCATTTCATCATTGTTAATATTCAGACAGGTTCTTTTTGAATAATTATGTCAATTAATTGGCCTTGCTTTGACTACTACAATCTAATTAAAGAACTGGTTAATCACAGATATAAAATATTTTTATATTTAAATTCACCTGTTCTTTTCTTTGACTAATAAAAAGAAGCATTTTGTATTTACTTTTATTTTATCTTTGTCAGGATTTTTATTTTTTTAACGATCTGACCAATTGTAAGTTCAACAAAAAAAAAAGTAAACCCGGCGTACTGTTCCAGAATTATATCAATTAAATATGGTTGGTGTAGATAACAGCTGTAAAGAAAGTATAAATTGTATTTCCCACTTTGTTATAATGAGATCCGAGCAAAACAGGAAATGGGACTTGCACAAAGTAATGAGGTGACAAAGGCAGGCAGAAATGAAGAAGACAAAGTGTTAAAGGAGACTTTAGCACTTAACAAAATATTATGTGTCCATGGTTAAGCAACCACAGATGTTTCTGCAAGCAATGTAAATAATACATAAGGTCATATGCATGTATAGATCTTGTTTTTTCTTAACTTTGCAAATATGTCTGGCTTGATCCAATTTATTACCAGACTTTAAACCCCATGGCTACCTTTTTATAAGTGTAGCTAAACACGAGAAAAACAAAGCATTTTTGGGGGGCTTGATATTTAGGTGCTCATACAATGAATAAAACCATCAGAGATGTACAGTGAGATAAATCCTGCAGATTTACATGAAAAAAGGCCATGGTTGACTCATTTTGCAGAGGCTGCACTCCAGAAACGGCAGTTGAAGTACATATATAATTTACCTTAATAGCCTAGTCATGAACAGCCGAATTTGCATAGGTGGTTCTTCAGGGGGGCAGGCAGGGGCCAAGGCCACTCACATTTGAAAAATGCTTATTTGAACCCCTAATACCTTAGAATAGATAAGTGTATTTAAGACGGTGAATAATGTTTTTTTTTTTCATTTAGTGGTTTCACAGATTTAATAAATGTCATGTGTTCTCTACCCCCATAAAAAGACATTAACCACAGTTTAGTCTACCTGGTAAGTTTGGTCTAGGAAAACCAGTGCTGATTATATCCACCATAGTTGGTAAAAACACCAATAGAATTTCTTATGCTATATGGCAATACAGGTAAAATCCACTGACCTATTTTAGTACATTTCCACCTGTGCTTCACTGTTTAGCCCATCTAAAATTTCAATAAATTAATTTTCCACACTCTGTAAGCAACATCCTAATGTCTTATCCTCATTAGAGTTTGCCAGTCTATTTTTACATTTAATCTAGTTTCTCACTGTGAATATATTTAAAATTGTGATACAGACTTTTAGGTTGTTTTAACACTTATTTTATGGACTGTTTGGGTGCTGCAAACTCAAAATGGTTTCAGCTCTCACACCTTTCTGAATATATTCCTTCAGCATTTATTAAATCTGTGAAACCACTAACTGCGAATTTATAAGATCCTATGCTTTCAATGGGTTAAACTACAGCTATTTCCTCAAACTGGTAAAAAAATGAAGTTGTTGATGAGTAGGTATTGATGTGGTGTGCAGTGACTTGAAAGGCCAGCCATTGAGGGAGATTTCTTGGTAACCATATTGACTAAGTAAAATGCATTTAATGCATGCTGTGTGCTTGGATAAGGTTGGTCCATGAGCAGATAGTTTGGGGTGTTTTTATAAGCAAGGTGTTATTGTAACTCCTTAGGAATTTTCGTTTACTGCTTGAGCATCAAAACGTGTCACAGGTACGGTTATACTGCAGTTATATAATTTTTTGGGAAGTATTTTGTTTTGTTCTGTGTATTAGAATGTTGTATTGTTTAGGTTTATTTTACAGTTAATGATTACTACTTTTTTAGGTTAATAATGGTTATTATGTAGTTTTCCATGTGGCGTCTGCTCCCCCCACCCCAACAGTCTTTGGTCATTACAAAAGAAAGAATAGAATACGATAGAAATAGAAATTCTATCTATTGTCACACAGTGTTGAAATTCAGATGTAGCAGCATCAAGTTAAAGGAAATTCAAAAAAGATTTATATTTGTGCGTAGAAAACAGCAAAAGACTATCTAATAAAAAAGACTGAGCAAATGTCAGCAGGTATGTAAAAATAAAAGCATTAATTATATCTGAAATTTTAAAAAACTGCAAACTGCTGGGTGGAAGGATCTGTCGTAATGCTACCTTTTTGCACTTAGGATCCAGCAGTCTGTAGACTGAAGGAGCTCTGTAGTTTTGCAACAACTCCATGCATTGTTTGGGTTATGCTATTCCCACCATCTGTAATGCATCAAGGAGTCTTCTAGGGAAACAGCTTCCACTCAGTTGTAGATAAGCTGCTTCCCCAACAAATAGACCAACAGTAGCTGTTACATTTATCTTCTGTTTCTTTACCATATTATTACTCTGGACCTTTGCCTTCACCTTCAGGTTAACAAACCATCTAGAATTACCAAACTTGTTGTTACGGCCCTGAAACCATGAAATAATATTTTATAAAGAGCGAAAAATGAAGTTAAGATGCTTATGAACTTTAACACAAACCATGGTCACCTGTGTGAGCCAACTAACTAACTTTAACTAACTAAATTTGATGTGTGCTGAAGATTCTCTGCCTAGGCCCCCCTTGCAAACGAGATCTAGCTTTTTTACCTATTTAAAAAACAGAGTAAACTGAAATAGGTTTCCAATGTACTATATTGATACCCTCAGTTAGAATCATCAACCGAACAAGGCCTTAGCATCTTTAGCTAATTATATACCCCATGGTATACCCCATATATTTAACTTTGTTTGAACAATGATTTATGCTTTCATCTAAAGATAATTTCTGTAGATAATACTTTTCGTAAGAAATAACTACGTTGTGTAAAAAGTGTAGGAACATAGTGTAGTTCTCCCCTCCCATTTACATTTAAGTGTAAGAATCAAAGATTGTTTATTTTACTTGTATATTTACTTGTGTAATGAAATGGGCAACAGACCCTCTCCGTTGCTTTTTTATCTATTCACAGTGAATTTATTATGTTTCTTTCTCAAAGCCACTAGAGACAAATTTTACCATTCTCCATTCTGATTTAAGCTGTTGCTCCTCTTGTGTTCACACAAAGAATGCTGGTCACTGTTGCAAGCCAAAGACCACAGCTTGTGGCTAGAGAATTATGGGTATCTATGTTTTCCTGTCACGGCAGGCTGGCTTTTATATAGAGAAACCTTCCATAACGGTTAGTATACAGTCAGCAAATCGAGGAAAAAAGGCTGTTCCTCTACATGGGTCTCTGACTTTTCTATGCTTAACTTGACTGCAAAAAGAAATCAGCCACAAAACCTAAGCCAGCAACAGTCTGCTGTTTTCATTCATTAGAATTTTTTGTTTTGTTATTAAAAAACATAAAAGTCTAGAGGGAAATTTAGAAAACTAAAATTTGTTTTGAACAAAAGAGGATATAAAAATTAAAAATGGAGTGATGTCACTGTATTATAATACAAATTAATGTGATTAAAAAGGAAGACTTAAGGCTATGGAAACCCTGGTGGAAAATCGGTTAGAAGCTGCAGAATACTTAAATCTGGGGTGTTGGTTTTGCTTCAAAACAAGGATCCTTTTCCAAGCATTCAGCCAAAATGACAAAGGAATGGCTTCAATTATAGCTTAGTAATGTATTAGAATTGCCCATTTAAAGTCAAATCAGCAACAGAGTTATAGAAATCTAAATGTGAATGCATGCCAACCTTTTTACGTATTTATTTGTTAGTTAGTCTAAAAAAAATTTCTTAAAAAAAACATATATGATTTAATATTCGCTTAAATATCCTGCATTGCTTTCTGTCTGCTGATTAAAATTCAAGTGAATTATATTAAAATGTGTGGTTTTAACAACACAAAATGAGGAACATTTTCAAGGTATGGATATTTTGGCAAGGTACAACATCTAAAATTGTTTCAACATGACCGAGCTGCACTGATCAGGGTGTGAGACCTCTGTTTCTTGGCAGTCTCTTTGCTGAAATGGGTTTGTTATTTTGCCCTAAGTGGAAAAAATGGGAACAACTTGAAACTAAACTTGAAAGTAAAGTGCATTGTGGTAACAGTGAATAAACATCCTTTAAATAAAAAAAAAACTCAGCTACAGACTTTGTGTAGCATCATGGGCACACGGCCACAGTTCAGCAACCATTTTAATAGTACCCCCTGAGACACAGAAAAAAACGTGCTCAATTGAGTGCTGATACTGTTAATTATTGAGTTTCTCCCAATTACCCCAGACTCCACAAAAATGGGTCAATAGGCCTGTTCAAAAAGAGTAATAACTATTTATCCTTCACACAAAGGGATTAGAAGTAACCCTTAGCTTGGTGCCAGCAACTTCTTTTGTAAGTTTATTCCTCACAATGTTGTACTATACTTTCCCTCTTGACTTTGTCAGCAAACTATCTTTGAAGCTGAGGTTGTATCCTTTATTAGAACAGCAAAACATATTTGAAAATGGTGGCTTCTTCACCACTACTTATGCTTCTATGCAGATTTTCTTAGAAGTTTTATGGTAAATCAAAGTCAAACCAAACTCTAAATTACCTATACAAACATTACCTCTAAATTCCTAAATGACCTGCTTAACCATTTTCAAATAATTTTATCTTTATAAATATTTGCGAGAAAATAAACTCTCACCAAACCACAAATCACCTCTACAGTGGAGTTCTCTGAAATTCTTCATTGTATTGAAATCAAACCTTTTCCAACTAACGTCAACAAAGACTAATTGTAAACATGTATGGAAGCAAAATATTAAATTGTTAAGGCTCTTTACGCAGAAACAGCAACAATTACTCTCGTTTCTCTTTCATTTTCTTCCCTTTTTTTTCCTTAGTTGGATTTGCTATTTAAGTGTTTTATTGCGTGTATGTTCAAACATGGAGTAGCAATAAAGCTAAGCACTGCTGCCTGCAGAGAGGACCCTGTTAGCTGCATCAGAGCCTCCAATTACATAAAGACTCATTGGCAGGAACACTAGTTGTCTGTAAAGATAAAGGAGACGCAAAGCTTCATACGTAAGATTACTAAAATGTTTCACAGTTAGCATTCCAGTTTTCATTTTTGGCTAAAACAGACTGAAAACACCTGTAATGTTTCATTTAAGTGTATTGGTAAAATCTCATTAGGTTGGATGAATTGTAAACTACTGTTTTCTTCCAATACAAAGCTACACATTTTTGGGGGGCACATGGTTCTATAAACAAATATATTTCTGACAGATGCTATGATATATAGTTAATGCCATGGACCTCATATTTCACTGTCCTTTGTTGTTTCTCTCTCAGTTTGTGTATGTGGCCATCTATTTGTTACATTGTGGGGACATATACTATCCTTGTGCGGACCGACTGCTGATATATATGATATATATGAAGTATTGTTCTTGGGTTTGAATTTGGTTAGTCTTAGATTTAGGGTTAGGCATACACTGGAAATGCTTAGCTGTAGGGTTAGGGTCTTGGTTAGGCTGTAGAAATTCATGAATGATTAAATAAATTAATGGATGTCAATGGAAAGCCCTCGCAAGGATATAGAAACACAATGTTCGTGTGTTCTTTTGACAATGTTTAAAAATAGGTACGACCCACCAGTATAGTTGTTTTGACTATAATTATCTTTTTGTGATATCAAAACGTATTTTTACACCTGAAACATGTTAATGCCACAAAAATATATAAAATAAATAATTTTAAAGCAGACAATCACTTTTTGAAGTCATAACTACAGAGATTTCCGTAACAAAAAGCCTTACAATATTACTGCTCTTCAATATCCTTACCAAATAGCACTGGTATTTGATATATTCACTAAGAAAAAATTATATTATTTCTTTCATGTATTTCTGTTCCAAGCTTCCCACAAATCAGCACTAGATCATGTAATATTAAAACACACAGCATTACTTCCCAGACTAAAGTCTGCCTCATAAAACGGTATATGTTTGCACATTCCTGCTGTTATTTACACCGTTTTTATTTCTTGTAAATAGTCTGTTACTGCTTTCTATGCACAAATAAGCACATCTGCCATTTCTTTTAATCAAGTTTCATTAAAGTTACATTTTTCTTATGCCCTTACTAGTCTCTGTCTCCATAGTTCTGCTTTCTACATTTTTTATAAACAATATTCCTATTTTATACAATTTTATCTAACTTGTGTAAATAAGTGAAAAAGGAAGGTGTTTGCTTGCAAGCATCCATGTGAGTAGTTCTGAAAAAAGGTGTCATTTGGGTTACTGGGAGTAAAAAAACTGATATGGCTTTTAAACAGTGTCTTAAACATAGTGAGAATGTAACCGGCTAATTGGTCCCTGTCGACAATGCTAAAGTTAGCTTTTAATCTACAGACTTGTAATAAACTAAATGCCAACTTCAGATTGTTAGTAAGTCTAGAATAGATTTTATCATATTTATGGATAATGGATATTTTCACAATTAAAGGAATTCCTTAAATTAATATGTAAGATTTCAAAAGGTGTCTACATTTGTTAAGATACTAAGGAAGTAATTTTTATTTATTTTTTTTTTGGGGGGGGGGGGGTTAAGCATGTAAGACTTTTTTGTATTCCATGCCCTACTAAAAAGTTCCTGCTACCAGAAGAGTTGGTTCACAAAAAGCCATTTTTAATAAAACAAGATTGATGCCTAAAACATTCAGTATATAAATAATGCAGGAATACAAATATGCAGAATCGTTAGCCTTGGATATACTGATCTTTCAGCATGCCAATAGGAAAATGTCACCTTGAACAGTTTCATTTTCAGTTCCAAATAATCAATCAATCAAAAACCTTTGTGTCCTTTGTTATAGAGGTGTGATCTTTTTGTCTGGCATCCATGGCTTTACATGTGCCATAGTTTGTGTACGGTAAACATGCTCATCCCTACATGACTGATTTAGGAGCTTGATTCATTCAGTTAACATGTTTGAGCAGTTAGTTTTCCACACTATGAATGAGTTCCCATTGCGAATAGGGCCTGCACTTTATCTCTCAACATATAATCTCAAATGAACAACCACAGAAGAAGAAAGGCTACAGTAAAATTATGGTACAAATAAAGCTTTAACTTTGGGAAAACAGACACAAAGAGAGAAAGGATATAAAAAAGTTTTCCAATAGCAGTTAGATATTATGGCAGTATCAATCAGTGGGGCAGTGTTGCAATTGGTATTGATAAACTTTATAGTGCTGTGTAATCGTAAAGATACACAGATAACAATTAACATATATCCACTCAAGAGGAAATTATTCTGCTGTTTTGTGCAATAACAAAAGGGTTGTAAAGTAATTTGAAATGAATTACCAACACACTTTGAAAAATGCATATTGGTATAGAAACATTCAGTCAAAGGAAGAATTCCTATTAACAAAGGCTTACAATAAAGTAAACAATTAACTCATCTTATAATGAAGGAAAAGACGTCTTACCAATAACACATTATTTATATTTGTTGTTTAAAACATGACATACAAAGCAAGATGATTAACAAAGTAAAAAAAGAAACACTGAACAGATAACGTTCACATTCATGCAATAATATAAAAAAATATATTTCATTGGAAAAGTTCAATAATGTCAGGTACTTTATCACTTTGTGACAGAATAGATACATTGATTTCACACAAATTAAGATTTGAAAAGGTTTATTCATGTTAAATATGATGAACGATGATTAATAGAAGTTTAACCTATTCATTAAAACGAAATGAAAAGTGGCCTCAATGAAAAGTGTGATTCATACTTGCTCAGAAGTTTTATATTCAAAATGTACTTAACCTGACAGATAATGCTCTGTCTGAATACATATTCTAATGTATTGAATATAACTGCACGCTTGCAGACAGGGTTTAATTAAAAGTTGTCCAAACACAGCTTAAAACTTAGAAGTTCCTGTTTCTGTCACTCACTTCATATATAATTCTGATTTAATACAGAGAGAGTGAACTATTTCTAGATGTTGTATCGAGTGGCTGTGTGGAGATTGTTGTGTTGTTTCTTCCTCTCTCCAGGGTGTGACTGGCAGGATGGGCCTTCACATCTGTGGCACATTATTCTCATTAACAAGGATCTTAAGGAGGAGTTGGCTCGGAAAGACAGATCGTTTGCTCATGCTGTGCGAACCCCTGCAAACCACCGCTGTGAAAAAGCTGAAATTCCGGTGGAGTCCCCGTTGTCTAGTCTGGTCATATTCACCTGGAGCACACTTTGGACTTTGGACACTGAGCAGCAGTGAAGTAAATTTTCTCCACAGCCGAAGTAAGATTCCTCTGATTTAGGAGTGGAAATTAGAAATATTTGTCACATGTCGGATTAGTCCGTAAACAGTGCCTCTTGATGCTCTGACTCCAGCCTCCGTCCTTTGTCTTGAATAGATTTATCTGTTCCATCCTGTAAAGGCTGTTCTCTCTGTTGTCAGTGTACAGTTTAACAACCCCACCTTTCCTTCCACTGGACCTTGTATGAATATTAAACATTATTAAACCTTTCAGAAACACTAAATTCAGGGTTTTCATTATCAATACGCCGGCCATAGTAATTAATATTACAAGAAATTAAGACTTGAAATAATACAATCTATATGTCACAATATATCTATCTAATGCATATCTAGATGAAAACAATTCACTTTTTAATAATATTCTACTTCTTAAACTGCACAACTTCTGAGATTTTGGTGGGGTATTCTTACTGTGCTGACATTAGATGTGTGCATATAAAGATTTAGTATTGTTTCTCCAATGGATTTTTGTGTTTCAGAAGTGAGAGACAAGTTGGTGGACAACTGTTTTCAAAAACATAAGCAAAATAAGATTAATTTTGTAATATACTAACTGCTCTGGCATGTGCTGTAAGTACCATTCACAACTATTCAATAAGGATGTGGATAGAATATAAGACATTTTGAGCTGTGATTGTACATTTGCTTTTTCTAAAAATTACATCGTGCCCGTTTTAACTTTTGTTTGGACGCGAATGACACATGATAACATATCTGGCAAAGTAATTTGGTCATCATTTGTCAGTCATGACAGTTTAGCCTCCAAATATCATCAGGTTGGTACAGTTTCTTCATCTAATTATTAAAATGTTTTTACTTTGATGTCAGTTGTAGTCTGCCAGGTGAATGAATCAGCAGCAATGTGTTACATTAGTCATTAGTTTTCTACAAATTTACCAAATACTGACTTTTCAGAGCAGAGGATGTGTGGCACAATATTAAAGTGCTGGAATCTTTTTTCTTTTCTTTTTTTTTCCACAAGCTATTATGCTATAAATCATAATGGCATGACCCCCTAAAAGCAAACAACACAGCATGAGCTCATTACTTGCCTTAGGGTGAGAAATTCCCTTATGAGCTCTTGTTAATCCAAAATTAATTGTCCACTAAAATGAATAACACTGTCTGACCAGGGTTGTTCTTCAGAGTGATGCCCAGTACAATATAGATCACATAATACATCCTAAACCGATGCGTTTTAATACTTGAGGGGGTTTAACTATGAAAAGCATTTATTGTTTGTTTTGGGCAGCACTTTAAATACTTTGGTGCACATGTTCTGCTCTCAAATATACAATATTCTTCAATTTTCTGTAGACCTTTCTTTAAAATCATTGTCATACAGTTTTGGCATAACCTTGTTTGCAATTTTCTCATGTGCCTGATCATTGTAACTAAAAAAGACTGTAGTGCTGGAGGCTTTGCAAATTTAAAATCAGTCCATGTCAGCTCTTCCTATCTCTAAGTAATACAATGAAGAACCTGATATTACAACAACATATTGTAGCTCTTTTGTGTAACTTCACACATTTTCATATGAAAAATCACATGCAACTACAGAGCTTTGGACACAATCAAAGCTAAGAAATTAAGAATTTAGACTGTAAAACAAAAGCAGCTCTCAATACAACTGTAAACCTAGATTCAACAGTAACCAGGTTAATCATGCTCAGCCTTTGAGCCAAGTGTGATAAAGCAGGTTAAATGGGGTTAAGTGCATATCAAAAGGCCTCCGATGCCAGATATTGATTACAGTGAACATGAGCAGTGCTGGACTGCCTGTTAGTGTGATGATTTTGTGGACAGGAAGGGATCAAAGAACAATAATTCAATGTGCATAGAAATGTACTAATTACATTTTGAGTCTGTGAAAGGGTTGAAGTTGTCAATATTTTATTCTTTAACAAATTCTTGGATGAAATGCATGTTAAAATTGCTTGTAGCTTCTTCTATAAAGGCGATGCATTTCAGACTTTAAGGTTTCCAAGTATTAAACAAGTATTCTTGTTGAATAATGTTGAACATTTCTTGGAAAATATCTTGTTGGGTTCTACACTGCATAAAGATCCAGGCAAACCTTGACCTCTGTATGATTTGTGTATTTTTTGTAGTTGTATACCTATTGTCATTTTGGATTTCAGTTACAACAACGTGTTTGCATTTGGACGAGTTTACCGATTTGATAATGGAAGCAATAGGATAAATTTGAGTTTTTGAATGCTACACAAAAAACCTTTTGGCCAATTATAAAAATGTACAATTTAACCTGGTCTTGCTCTTAGACAAAGCAAACAAAAGGATCTATTACTGCAATTAACGGTCTGCATTCTGTTGTTGTAATTGAAATGTTTTTTTGTGAATTCAAGCTATATAAATTATACTGAATTTAACTGAATAGTGCTCTAAACACTGTAATAGTATTCTGAAAGGAATATATATATTTTGAGAATCATTGCCACATTACTTCCTTTTTTGTTTATTGATACACCATACGTAACATACACCATATGAATATATGTGCCAATGCATGTTTTGTCAGAGACCACATTTAGCATTTCACACTGGCTGTGTAAGCACAGTGAGTGGGTGGCACTGGATCTATGAGGATTACAGTATTTCTGTAGCACTTTCAGAAGTGCTATAATATGTCAAAACAGGGATATTTTTTCTTTTTGTAACAGCAACAACGCCTCCTATGGTTAATTCGGTGACCTGCTACTTCAGGGAACAGAAGATAACTTTTTTTTAACTACTTGAAATAGTGTCTTGATCTTTGCTGTTAGTTTTCCTTTATTAGTCGAACTTATTTCAGAGTATTTTTTTAGAATTTGTATTTGTTCTGTTTTTTACTAGCCATTGTTTAGTCTATCTTGTTCATGTTTAGTTATTCTTTATTTAGTGTACATTAGTCACTATCTCTCTATCTCTCACCCTACATCCCTGTTGTCACTTATAGCTGCACCTGATCAATAATCAGCTCCTTCCTATTGTTCCACCTCACACTCTCATTGTATTTGAGCTCTTCTATTCATCTACTTAACATTGGATCTTCTGTAGTCTTCCTTCTCAACTTCATACTGTCTCTCCTCGCTCCTTGTGCCGCTCTTCATGCTCCCTGTGATCTCTGTTAAACTGTCTCTCACTTTCTGCCGTCCATCTATGTTTCAGTCTTCTTTCACGTGCCAGTTTACCACCATATATTTGCCTCTCCTTCTGATTGCTTTGTTCTGCTGGTATCATCCACCTGTTATCTATCTGCCATCAATAAATCATCATCTCTAAATATAAGCCTCTGCTTTGGGTCCAAATACAAAACCGTGACAGTAGGCTGCATGAATTAGAAGTTAATATTGATCGTATTCAAATAACATTTTAACCCTAAATATATTTATCTGTCGTTATCCGGTAATATTTTGTGCTCCAGGTTTACAGTGTAAAAACAAAAAATTATATCAAAAAGTAAATAATCCAAAATTATCCAAATGTCTTGTTGATTATCCAAAACTATGCAGTTTTGTCAGTTTATATCATACAAACACATAGAAAACTATATTTTTACTATGCTATTAAGAAGTCTTGGATGGATGTTTTTTCTTAGATTCCTACGTAACTGTGTTGAATGTTGTATTTCTCCACCAAAGTTTATCTGTCAAACTCATTCTGAAGGGGAGATTTTATTAAAGCAGGGGTAGAGTGATCTACTGATTGAAATTCACCTCAGTGCATTAAAGCAAATCAATTTTGCTTAAGGCGATCTACCTGTCAATATGTATCTGTCAGAACTGTTTTCCAGGAGGCCTCAGTTTACGATGAGCCACAAACTTCCTCAGTCCTTGAACTTCATGTCATGGACCTCTGTCCATTTGTGAAAGGTAATTGATCTCACTTTTAATGTCAACATAACTAACATTTAAAGTACAAAAACACAGAAACAGCACTATCAACTAAGACACAATTGCCTGTAATTCACAAACATATGCAGTGTCTAATAGCAGTAAGCTTAGATCCAACACATGAGAAACAAAGACAACATGTAAGCTAAAAATACAACATAACATATTCGCACAAACTGCTTGTGATCCCTTGTGGCTATGTGGACATTTAAAATGATTCTGACTGAAATCCACCCTAGGTTGATTGTGAAGATTTACAGGCTACCTCAAGGAGATATTTACGATATTGAGTTTGAAATATACAAGATACTTTAATGCATCGTCAGGGATTAACAGCTAAGGCTGGAAATACTTCTAAAGTTTGTAGCTGAGGCAGCAGTCGATCCAAAACTCAGACCAGGTCTGCCAAGGCTGAGACAGATCGATGAACAAGCTGTGATTTCACAAGCTGAAATACATGTGTGGGTGTTTAAATGAAAGGCCATCAAGAGTGATTCTACAAGAGCTTTGTAAGAATGCTAAGTGGCTCACAAAGACATTATTAAAGGATTGAAGGCTTTTACAGCCTATTGTTCAAAAAATTGAACTACACACAGGTTATTTTTTTCATGGTCAAATTAAGGGAATATTTTTAAGAGGAGTATGTTTAGCTTGAATAAAGAATATGGGTAAGAAATTTACATTTAGTTTTAAAGACTTGGAATTACTGAATTATTCATTTATTTTAGTTATAGATCAATTAAACACAAATTCATATTTTTTAAGCCTTAACTTCTAATAATTAAAATGACGTGTGCTTGAAGCTAAAATATAACATTTAAGATTAGAATTTAACAACAGATTAGTAAGAAAAACTGTTTATAATAGGTGAAAACAAATCAGCTTAAGTATGTGGTTATAATATATATATATATATATATATATATATATATATATATATATATATATATATATATATATAATAAGTAATAGCTGCTTAAAGAATGTTGTTTTCTAAAGTTACATTCAATCAGAAGAACTATTCCCGTTCAAATGTATATTGTTAATATTCTGCATTTAACGTTGGGTTGAAAATGTTACAGTTAATTCTGTGTTGAAGAAATAATACGTCTCTTAAGTTAACAAGTATAAAAAAGTATTTTTCAGTTATGCATATGTATTTAATACTGATCTAGAAGGTTTTGGTGCTGGTTAAAAGTTTCACAACAGTTCAGAAGACTTAGGTCGATACTGCAGGATTTGTAAATGGTAGATAAAAATTTCAAGGTCCCCAGGATTTTCCTGAAATAAAAGCTTTTGCATTTTTACATATTTAAATGCCAGATTTAACAATCTCCCTCGTTTAAGCAAAACCCAATATTGACCTATTATAAATTTAATAAATGTAAATGACTTACATAATTTGTCCAAAATCATTCAAAAGCAGCAGACTATGCACAATAACATGTCTTAAAAAGGATTTTTTTTTGTTCTAAAAACAAGAATAAACATCATAAAAATGTTGACTACATAAAAAAGCTTTGATTCATTTAAAAGTATAAATGTGCTTCAACACAAGTAAAACAAAGTTTAAAAAATTTGAAAAGGAGGCCCTGTGGATCCAGAGCAGAAAAATGGATAGAGAGTGTAATAGAATAAGTTTAAAACACATCCATCATCAAACAACAATGTGAGATTATGAGCTAAGAATCTAAATGCTGTTGACTTATCCCTGCTCAACCCTATCAGGATTTACAACAAAACTTTGAGATTACAAGATAAAAAAAACACAGAATTTCCCCTTTGGAATTATTAAGGTTTATTTGAATTGAATTGAAACCAACTAATTCTGTTGATACCCAATTCAGTTTTATGGAGAGTGCATTTTATTTTGTTTTGACAACAAATTTTATGAGAGAATAACAAAAAGAGGAAAACATCAATATTACTGTTTTTGTTTTCTGTGGTCAGTATTGTGACAAAAGATTAATGGGATGTTTGACTCTGACTCTGAACATAGATTTGTGTGTCAAAAGTGCAGAGCCTATCTGAATCCAGACGGACAAATAATCATGTCAACCAAAAAGTTCAGTAAAAGCAAAACAGCTGTCACTCTCTAATAAATATTATTAAAGAAAAACAGAGATGGTTAAAATGGTCTGTCTGGCTTTAAAATACGAGATGTCATCTAGCAATTTCCTCTGAAGAGTTTTTTTTTTTGTTTTTTTTGTTTTGTTTTTTAGTAGAAAACATGCTGGAAGAGTGACAATAAAAATTACAAGAATTATATGAAAAAAGGTTTTGCTTTGGATATGCACACTTTTTGATCATCTTACTCAACATGATTAATTTAATATCGTAAGAAAAAAGATGTTTTACGTCCTTCTCCCCAATGCACAGTTGCTGGCTACCAAAGAGTCTTTCCAGTATTTTAAACAAGTGGATGATTGTTCACTCATGTCTCTATATTGCCAAATAATGCATTACTGAAACACAACAGGTAAATATTGCATGTAATATAACTGTTGGAAATGTACGTGATGTGACATCCATGTTATTTGTAAGTGCAACAAATTAATTCTTAATGCACTTCTTTTGTTCGTTCTAGTTCTTTTTTGTTTTGTTTTTTGTACTTCTTTTTCATATTTTCAATTGTACTTTCGGATCAAAACAACAGCATGGGTCATATGTCCAAATTTGATGTTAGCTTTTCATTTCCCAGGTTTATGTGACCTGAAAATTTATGTGGAAAAGTGTGTGTTCTTTAGTGACACCAAATCATATGCTGAACACGTTCACCATAAATCCTATTGTTGCATTCTATGTTTTTCATCTGCGGTTGTATTTAAGGAGCTTTTTTGTTGTGATATATGAAACCTGACACCTAAAGAAGGATGAACACTGTTTTTAATAGAGCTGCAACTTCAAACATGAGCAGATCCAATACAAGAACAAGTGTAGCCTGTGCTGAATCAAGAGCACACTGATGCTTCACAAAGGCACTCCTCTTATCTTTCTCTGGGTTTGAATGGCTTTGATTACAAAGGTCTTCATGCAGGCATTATTGAGGTCTACCATTTCACAGTGTAAGTCATCTAAACTCTTTACCTCTCAGACCTGGGCAAACACATGCCATTGTCTTTTCCATTGCTTTTCATGTTTGTGGTGTAATTTCCTGCAGTTGACTCCTTTTTCCAGCCAAGCCCTGGAAGGGACTGCATTTTCCACAGTAAGCAGTGACCCAGGGATATGAGAATAGGGAGACTGAGGCTCATGAGATGTGCAAATGAAGCTAGCAGTGCCTGCAGTCAGCAGTAGGGTTCGTATATCTGTTGGAAACACACACACACACACACACACACGTATATAAAGTCTGCATGCACAGGGAGATAAACATACCTCCTCCTCGGAGCAAAGATAGAAAGGCTGAGAGTAGCCCTATTCTCTATCATAATGCATGAACAGTAACTGTAGGTTCCAGTCTTCTTTACCGGCATTCTTTTTATTCCCCATTTTTTCTTATTTTTCCAATTTTTATACACAAATAACCATTTAGATCTTTATTTTATTTAACTTAGTTTTGTAAAGTGTACTCAAATACATAAGCCCATGTGATCTCCCTTCAAAGTAGTGATCTTTTTTTAAACTTTGCACACTACAACCCAGGGGCGTATCTAGGATTCTAGGAAATCAGAGGCTTAGCCCTGTGTCTGCAGATGCCAATTTATTTTTTCCATCATTTCTTTTGCTACCTCGCGCACAACACAACACATTCTTTGTACTTCATTGCAAAATGTAGAGTTCTTGGTTACAGAGTACTCCAGCCATTTAAATTGCTCAAACAAGCTTTTGTTACCAGGAGAGGGACTCCTGCTTTGGACCACTTTCTAGGGTCCCTAAATCAGTATCTGGTAGTCCACCTGCTGCTTTCCCTGCTTGGCCAGCCCTACATGTAGGTGTGTTATCTGCATGAGAAAAAGAAAACCTAATCCCAACATTTCATCAAATCAACTGAAAATAGCTAAATCTCATCAACTCACTATTACCAATTCAAGTGAAGTAAATCTAACAATGTATATCTCAAATTAAAAGCATCAGTTATCTGATGACAAGTTTCATATGGAGTAGGACCTATACTCTTAATAAAATAAAATAAAATTATACCTACACATTCACAAACCTTAAAAAGCACTTGTTTTTGGTGGTTTACTGGCTGATGCTACTCCAGATGACCAGGTGCCAGCCCATTTGTCTGAGCGCGGGCAGGGATGCATCTTCTCTTTACCAGTGCAGCAGGACAAACAACGTCTAAAAATCAGTCAAAGCTTCACATACCTGGAACATCAGTTTGTTTACCAGCAGCTGTTGGGACCGTTGTTGGTGCAGTTGTCTGCTTTTTGAAAAAGCTTCTGATGTCCATTGATATCCGCAAGCCTGGACTAAGAATTCAGAGGCCCTCCAACACACGCACACTGACACAGCTGATCAACCACGGAGCTGCCAGCACACATATATACTTACATACATGCACTAACAAAACAGACCACTTAGTTTACTAGTGCAGAAGTGTGGGCCTAATTGTTGGAAACTCTTGAACTGGATTCACAGTGAATGGTGACGGCTTATTAACTTTCAAGCTAAATAAAGGTTTATAATTGAAGAAAAGGTGTTTGAAGCTAACAGGCCTCCCAGGAGGAGAATGACTCTAAAGATGCAATCAGAATTACTGTACAATTAAATGGTACAGAAAAGACTATTCATTAGTTCCTGCATAAATCTCAAACAGTTGCAAATTGCTATTCTTTCATTCTGAGTAAGTTTGACCTATTGTGCCTACAACATATGTGGATGTGTGAAAATAATACAAAGTTCTAATAACACAAAATTTTAATCAAGGTTTGAGGCTGAATACAAATGTACTTCAAACATCGACTTTCACTTCTAAATAACTGAAACACATGGTACAATTTTTCCTTCCATATCAAAAATAGACACTGCTTAATGTTCGTTGTTACATACAATCCCAATAAAAATCATTTAGGTTGAAATGGGCTATGTAATCTACCTGAATGTGTGATGTTTATTCTAATGATTGTTGTACTTGAAACTGAAAACATTGAAGTAAAAGAACCACTTTTGCAACACTGGATCTTGTCTAAGTTCCATAATAAAAAGTAAATAGTCCATTCCAATAAACTACTGCCCAATCAAGAGATTTTTTTAAATTGTATATTCATTTTTCCCTACTTTACTCAACTAATTTAACAGCCAGAATAGACAGCCCCAGACCCTCAGCTTTGCATACCCTTCTAAACCAAAATGTTCTCAAGCCTGTCTTGACATAATTTGCCCAGCATGTGTCTACACTCTCTGTGCAGGGCCATGTTCTTCACACAGAAAATGTCAAAATTGCGCTGTAACCGTTGGCCTAAAAATCGTCAAGTGGCTCCTTTTGATTCAGATTATTAGTTTGTCTAATCTGATATAAAACGACTAAGGTTCCATCTTCCTATCAGAGGAAACACTTTCTGGCCACTTCTTTTATTTCTTTTATCTCATGTTTTTGACTTTATGTCAGTGCTTGAATAAAAAAATATACAATGAAAAAGTCTGTTTGCCTTTCACATTTTCTGGTGGTCATGGCTAAAAGGAGCAATGAAGAACTTGTTTTAACAGAGAAGATTTTAAAGCATAACCTAATCCAGCAGAGCTAATCCAACTACAGAAATTAGAGGGTAGTACTAACTAAACGTCTTTACTTACATTCTCTCAATGAAACTTTTTTTTAGATTCTAATTTCTAAGACTATTTATATAGAAAGTATTTTGATCTATTATTTTAAATACTTTTGTGACTTATACTCTAAATTCATAAGCCCAATGACAATGTCTTTCAAAATTATTCATCTTTCTTAAACCTTTCTTTTATTCTGTCGCCTTACAAACACTGATTGACATGACAGAATGTGTCTTCTCTCTTTGATTGTTCTTCCAAAGCTGCAATAGCCAACTCATTTTATTTGATACTCCTTTACCCTGCTTCTGATGCTGCCCTGAGCAACAACCCATACTGCAGCTATCAAAAACTACCAAGGGCTGAACAATTGCGAAACATAGGGAAATAATCTGTTTTCATTTATTTTGAATTGAGAAAAAGAAATGTGAAACCATGAGTCAGTCTCTAAGCTTTTTTTTACCTTGTAGTCAATACAGCCATATTGGTGCATTTTATAATTTTTTTCCATTGAGGTTTTTCTGCACTGCATTCAAACTAGATGTCTGTCTGTCAAAGAAGCAGTGAGTGATGACTGGCGGTATGTGATACTGGGTCAGCATGATAAATTATTAGAGCCTACCTTGTCCTTTTAAAGAGGTCATCACTCCATACAGCTTCCAACTACATAAAATTCTGCTCTGCCCGTTCCTGCTCAAATCATAACAATTTCAAATTTTACTGTGAAATTTCTCTGTCCTCAAATAGTCTCCCCTCACCTCATCCATCTGACTGTCACAGTTTAAAGCACATGTAGGTCTAGCTTGTGGTGATGGGATTTTTTTTCTTTTTTTTCTGTAAAGGAGAACATCTCAGGAAGACAGACAAATAGAACAAGGACACGTGCTTGTGGACCCAACATCTGTTATTAAAACATGTGGCTCTCCCGTTAACTGGCAGCCTAAATGCTGCTACGGTAACAAGCCTAAAATAATGAGCCATTTCACCCTGTTTTTGTCAGAAAAAGTGTGAGTTAGCACTCCTGTCCCAGCCGTACCTGGTAGCATAAACGTCCCTCTGGTGCAAAATAAAATGTGTTCTTCCTAATATGTTTTTTTTTTTCCTCTAAATATATATGAATCACTCCTATTCCCTTTATGGGGTAATTATTAATCTACAAATTGACTTGTGGGCAGTAGAGTTTTATTAAGAGGAATAAGTTTACTCCTTAAATTAGAATGTCTAATGATGAACATTTAATCAGACTGTAATATACTTTGGGAGTGCAATGCCTTCTCTTGTACAGTGTCTGCTTCACACTTTGTACTTTCAGAACAGTCTCCTGCTCTTCCTGCCCCTCCCTGCCCCTTTCTCACCTAATGGCTGCTGGAAAACTTGTGTCTCAACATAATCAGCCTGCTCTGTAAGAGTTTTCTAAAAAGTAAACATATCCCATGAACTCTATTTCCCGGTACAAACAGGTCTGGGATAAAGAGACATAGACAACAGGATTTTGTTATAAAACAGCTTGCCAAGCATTCAACGTCTGACAGTACAATCACCTAAGAGTAGCACAAATGAATTAAACTAAAATCTTAAACATAGGAGAAGCTAGCAAAGGAATCATGGTAACTCTGTATGGTGGTAACTACTATGTTTGTGCAAGACAAATAAGGTCTGCATGTTGTTCCTGTGCATGTGTAGATTCGCTTCAGGTACTCCGGGTTCCTCCCAAAAAAGTTTCATTGACAATACCTGGTGTTTTAGAATAGGCGCGAATGCATGGTTGTTTGTTCTACATGTGTTTGTTTTGCTCTGTGATTAGTCTCCGGCAGCCTCTCCAGGTTGTGCAAGACCTCTTTACAAATACCAGCAGGAGATAGGCATTGGTTTCAAAAAGATTTTGCAAGGATGAGCAATTTCTACATTCAATGTATGGAAAAATATGGCCTTTATGAACAAGTCAAATGAAGCCAAACTGTTTGCAGTTCTAACTCCAAAAATGCAGAGAACATTGCAAACATGTTGACACGGTTGTTTTGGTCAATAAGACCTCAGTGTAACAGAATATGAACTGTATGAAAACATTTTATTTCAGTTATGGATGTTTTCTAATTGTGAATTGGCTTTATGATTGTGAACTGAATTTTGTAACCCTGTCAAATAACATGAGTGAGATTCTTCGGTTTCTGCATGTGTGGATGTGAATGTGTGCTGGTAGCAAAATCCTTGGTACTACATAAATGTTCTGCTTGTAAATCAGAATGTGACTTAGATATGTTTTGACACCTTACTAACCAAATTTGTTGAGTTTTGGTTGTAAAATGAATAAATACAAAGACCTCAAGAGCTTTTAATCTTACAAGGCATGATTTCAGAAAGATTCTGAATGTCCCAAAGCATAAAATGAGAACCCTTTGATAGCAGATTATCTTTGGTTTGGTTAATTTTGTTTGACTTTCAGGTTGTTTTAACAAGTGACTTTTAATGTCAAAACTTGAAACTACAAATGTGAGCACTCAGCTATGCTATATTTAACATTATGATTTGTTCAGGGCCAGGAAGTTACGACACCTGTTCCATCTGCATGGGAGACAAGGCCAGAACCAACTTGGTGATTAGTGTTAAAAGGTTGACATTTAAATACTTGCAATCAGTTATTAATCTTAATATCAGCCTTTTCTACAGACTTTAAGCAGACTAGACTTACCAACATACCCATCTCTGGCATGCAAGTCAAAAAAGTGCTATTAACCTGGAAGACTATTATTTCAAATCAAAACATATTGACCTTTATCCTTTACAATCCATGTAGACAGGATAAACCCAAGCCTTTAGTTTTCCTTTAAAAATTGCAGTGTTTAATAGCCAGTGAGTTTTGTTACACTGGGAGGAAAATGAAAGACTGTTGAACCTCAGCGTAAAAGCAAAATAATGCTGAAAAATGAACAGTCATGCTACGCATAAGCACATGCAATTCCTTAATCCTTGTATTTTTTTCCCAAAAGATAAATTATAAAAACCCACCACATCTTTTTCAATGGACAAGGGTGACGAAAAGATTTGATGGAAAGCCAGATGATTAGTACCCAACCCTGGAGCTAGATTGCAGCAGCCCAACCCGTATGGTATTGTGAAACGGCGATCTGTGGGTCTGTAGCCTTCCTGTATGAGGTCTTTACCGTATGGTGGGGACTGTGTTGGTGCACTCTTGAGAAAGGTATTTAACCTTTAACTGCCTCCTCTAATGTCACTCTGTCCCAGATAATGGCCACAAGCTAAACATGGGAAAAGCAGGCAAAAAATACTGTGGAGCAATGATGCCCCCATATGGAGAGACAGGAAAGTAAAAGTCAAATAAATAAAAAATAAAGTACATTTAGATGGACTAAAACTTACGACTGTTCTCTCTCCCTGCTTCCTGTCTCTCAGGCTGCAAGGTTGTAAAAGACCTGTTACTAAGCCAGTCCTTCCAACGGAACAGTAATGATATACATACTGTCAGATGTGCAGTGTATTGAATTTTATCAGTGTATTTTCGACATAGAATGCAAGGCCAAAAATATCTAGACCTAGGTTTTATATAAAAGTTATGATGAGATATAATGTTTTTTCTTTTTTATCTAAAAGATATTCCATTTGATCTGAGGAAGCTCTATCTACTTTGCAACAAAACACAGGCAAAGTTTTAACTCTTTTAATATGCATATAAGAAAAAAGCTTGGACATGTTCAAGGGGTTTAAAAACGTGCACTTTTTGTGGACTAATTTATTGTGCCAGATAATATCAACGATAACAATTGAGAACACACATTTCTTGTTGTTTTTTTCCCACCAAATTTATAAAAGGCTTAATGCGGTTTGTTTAAAAGTCGATAATAAGTTTACCACATCTTTCTTTTTATACCTCACCAAGTTTAAAACTGTGCACACTACACAAGTCTCATTCTATGATTTAGGTGTGTTTGTGCTTTATCTGTGTGAGGGTGACATCGAAGTCTAGAGAGCATTTCTGTTGGAGACCGCCAAGTTGTTTCCCGTCATCCTCATTAGGATGCTGAGGATATAGGGAGCTGCAGAACATCCACCAGATGATTACCCCTGCTGCTGGTCTCTAGCTTCTCTAGTTAGTCCAGTGAAAGGTAATGTGTGTCTTAATGTTTGTTCTCCAGTTGATTTCCTGATTGCTCTTTTCAACTCTGACATCTTTACCTGCCTGTCTGCATTCTAAAAGCAAGCCTTTCACCATCAGTTTTATTTAATTATGTTTATTTATATAGGGCCAAGCAGCCACTAATGCAAATTGCATAGAAGAAGAAAGTAGCAAACTAACAGTATTCAGATTGTCCCTAAGCAACCTAAGCCAAACTAACTATAGAGATAGCTCAGAATAATCTCTTTAGCCAAGTCTTTAGTATGTGGCATGAGAACTTTTCTGGACTAAGTATAGACATAATATATTCTGGCTCCTTAGAAGAAAGGGAACCTCATCATTAGCATTAGTCCAAATTCCATGTGTTAAATTCTGTAAATAAATCTTTTTCCTTTTTAATTTATCTCCTGAGTGAGGTTAGGAAACTAATTCCAAAAATGATACTCATTAACAATGTCAGTACTACAGGTGTTTTGCTCCATAAAAGTTTTTAAAGATGGCCCAATCTGTATGAAAAACTCTTATTAACAGTCATAAAGAGGAATTGTATTATGGATGAAATTAATTTCATGTGTGGGTAGTCAGAAACATTAATGTGATACTCAAACACAAATTAAATCTCATTTAAATACAGTTCACATCATTCGTACAAATGACATATTGTGCCCTCTCTCTTTTGTTTCGCAGGAACACGGTGAACCTTTTTGGAAGGACATAATGTAAAATCTATTGATTTATTCTATATGTCAGTATTCTCAAACCATGAATAAATGTTCCTTAATCTTCAGTTCTGTGCTCTACATACACAATTACTAATGTTAAATAATGTACAATCCAATGACTGTTTCAAGACACCGTGATAAAGTTTTTGGCGTTGGTGGCATTTTTTTATTTAAGCGAGACATTGATTGGTTCAAATCCCTTTACGAAAGGTGCTTAAATGATCTCCATTAATGCATCAGCTTGCACCTGTCGTTACTAAGACACACAGCTCCAGTGATCTGTTGAAGATCTTAGTAAAGACAGGTGCAAGCTGGTTCAAGCAGGGCAAAACAACCATGCATGGACACATACACGCTTCTAAGTGAAGTTACAGGAATACCAAAAGAAAGCGGATGCATTAATGGAGATCATTTAAACACTCAGCGTACCAGCCTCCACCTGCCAGTTCATAACTGACTTTCTTACTGGCAGAAACAGCAGGTGAGGCTGGGAAAGTGTACTTCAGTGACCCGAACCATCAGCACGGGTGCTCCACAGGGTTTTGTACTCTCCCCACTGCTCTTCTCCCTGTACACAAATGACTGTACCTCCATGGACTCTGTTAAAATCCTGAAGTTTGCAGATGACACAACAGTCATTGGTCTCATCAATGACAGTGATGAGTCTGCTTACAGACGGGTGGTTGATCAGGTTGTCCTCTGGAGCTGTCAGAACAATCTGGAGCTGAACACAGCAAAAAACAGTGGAGATGACCGTGGACTTCAGGAGGAGCACCCCAACCCTGCCAGCACTACCATCCTAGACAGGACTGTGATGGCTGTGGAGTCCTACAAGTTCCTGGGCACAACGAACTCCAAGAACCTGAAGTGGGAAAGCAACATCAACTCCATCATCAAGAGGGCTCAACAGAGGATGTACTTTCTGTACCAGCTGAGGAAGTTCAACCTAGCCCAAGAGCTGATGGTGCAGTTCTACACATCCATCATAGAGTCCATCATCACCACATCCATCACAGTGTGGGGCAGTGCTATCACAAAACACGACACCAAGAGACTGCAGCGCATTATCAAGTCTGCAGAGAGGACCATCGGTGTAAAGCTGGCCGCACTGCTGGACCTGCATGCCTCCAGAACCAGGAAGCGTGTAGAGAAAATCATCACTGACCCGTTTCACCCTGGCCGTCACCTGTTTTGGTGCCTTCCATCAGGCCGACGCTTCAGCCACATGAAGACCCGTACGACTAGACTACAGAGAACCTTTTTTCCAACTTCCATTATTCTCATGAACAATTGAATAATTTATTTATATATTTTTATAACTTCTATAGTTTTTATACTGCACAAAACTGCAATTTTTTTACAATATAAATTACACATGCTAAATGTTACAAATGTTTCTTTACTTTATTTTTCGTGCACTGCAAGCATCTGTGTAACCAAAAACAAATTCCTTGTTTGTGTGAGCATACTTGGCCAATAAAGCCTGATTCTGATTCTGATTCTGATGTTGCCCTGTAATGTACAGGTGTTTCTACCCTGACACATTGCATTTCTTATCTGTCTCACCATTCTACATTTTATTGCTCTCTCATTGTCTCAAACATGGATTGTTGCAAACTTCAAATTAGACTTTTATGGCCTTCTGATTTCAAACTTTTATAAAACTGCAAGATGTGTAGAGTACAAAATTAATATGTGTCGGGTCAATAAATTCTCCTACATCAGCTGTAGATGTATGCAAACCGTACTCCATTACGATGGCTCTCTTGGCTGCTTCTCTGATTAATCCATCCCCTGTCCAGCCTGTCAGCTTTGTCTTGATTAGTTTGCAGTTGTGACATATTCTTTGCATTTTCTCGTGATGGGTTGAACAGACTTTATGTTTTTGTGTTATTACCTAACCCTGGTTTATACTTCTTCCTGGTGTTCTTTGGTATGTATGATTCTGATTCTTCACTAATGTTCCCCAACCAGCCTGGGAGACTTTTAAGGAACCATTATACCTGTATAAAGATTAAATTACTTTCAAGAGCAATGTATTTTGATTATTAATTAGGTAATTTTTGAAAGCCGTTAGTTATATTTATGGGCCTCAGAGGACAGTGGGCAAATCCATTAAAGGCTTAGTTAAAAGAATGATACGTTTTCCTGCCATTTTACCATTACTGGCTGTTTTGTGTAGATCTGTGACATAAAATTGTACTAAAATCCATCATTTTTTTGGTGTAGAATGACTGGATGTAAAGGTAAAAAAGAGTTTTACAAACTTAATTCATCTCAGTGCCTAAATTTGAGAGGCCATGTAAGTATTCAAAATACACAATTAAACGTCCAGCTGCTGTCTTTTTTTAATAGGTTAAAGTTAAACAAGAGAGCTTCTTTTACACACTCAACACCAATATCTTAAAATACATATACATTTATTTTCAAGAAAAGTTAGTTATTTAAAAGAACGTTATTTTGCTTCACACTGAAAAAAGCAGTTCATGGACTGTGCAGAAGATACATTACTTCTTATCTTTAGTTGCCTCCAAACCTCTGCAGACTTTATGCACAAAAGAATCTCATCTGGGAACATCACAGAAAGCTGCACCATGGAGAAAGGTTTTTTTTTTT
>JAVLVB010000613.1:3132480-3204771 GCA_032876305.1 Orestias chungarensis | reverse complement strand
TGCATTACAAAATAGAATGTAAGTGTATACATAACTGCAATCATGAGAGATAAATCCTCTTTAAATCCTCTGTATATAGTATTGCACTGACCCCAGATTTCTGTCACGCCTCCTTCATCGTGATGCGTGATTTGTGCCTTCCTAAGGCTAAATTATTGGGACAATCACCAACATAAAAACACACAAACACTGGCCTGACACCTACGCTGCACAGATGCACCAAATACAAAGATGTACAACAAGAAATGGTGCACCAAAATAATAGCTACAATTAATCTTTCAGTTACAATACATTTCTAAAGAAGGTTGCTTCTTTATGGCCTCTTAGTGTTTAAGCTGCACTGATTTTTATTAATTGCATTTAATTTTTCTCCTAAAGAAATATATACAATACGAATAACGTAACATAAAGCGGCACCAATGTCAATACATTATAATCTATAATATGCAAAACAAATTCAGAGAATAGTTTACAAAATTAAGAGAATAGTTTAGCCCTGAGGAACTTTTGTATAACAGATTTATTAATGCAGCACCAGGGATAAAACTTGTATTCAGACATTAGTTCTACTTTTTGTCCCAAGATGATAACATCTGGGTTTCTCCTATATAACAAACTAAAAACCATCATTCAGAAATATCTGCTACTGCATATTTTAATTTGATCTGGTGGGAAAAACTGGCCAGCATACCTTTTCTGCTTTTCGTACAATGAGTTGTTTCTTGCATGTACATAAAGCCACATGGTTCTCACGATTCTCGACATGGACTGTATAATGGTTCACACTTTGTTTCACATGTTTTTTGCCATCTATAGTATTTCCTGTCCGTGTTGATTAAACGCAAAGGTGTTGGGAATTCTTTTGCCAATATGTACTCACACGTTGTGTTGATGCTTGGTGTTGAAACACTGTCTGTGCACATTTTTTATTTTTTTTTACAAAAAAAATTGCCAAAACCTTTTGAACATGACATAATTTCAGTAGTTGGATTAAGATATCATTTTACCTTAAAAGTTCATATGAGAAAAATTCTAACAAAAAGTAAGAGGTAGCTAAAAAAAATCATATGCATTTTTGCTGTTATAAACTAAAACATAGACAATGATTGTTTAAATTCTTACTGATTTCTTATTTTGTGTTTTTGTTTGTTTTTGTTATACTCAAAAGTTTCAGGCCACAAAAACATATTTTACCTTTCCACAAGGATAAGCTCCATAATGCTCTGGCTCTGCCTGTTATTCTTGTGGACTCCACAAAAGGAGAAAAAGAACAGTGATGAACCATCTCACCAGCCGCAGACCTATCATATCTATATTAAGAGTGCAGCAACAGCTCATCTGGGAGGTCACAAAAGAACTCAGAATAAAATCTAAAGCACTGCAGCATTTATTTGCCTCACTGAAGGTTAATATCCATGATTCAACAAAGAGATATAAACTGAGCAAAAGTTGCTGATCAAAGAGCAGACAAATTAGAATGTCTCATTTATTAAATATAATATTAATAATCCCAGAAACTCGTCAGAAAATATTCTGTGGAACGTCAATTTAGATGAAACTTTAGGAAAGGTGTGCGCTTACTATTATGTTTGCCATACATGCAGGGTAAAATAAAATCTTTTATAAAATCACAGTGATAGTCAAACATGCTGGTTTTGGTGTGATAGTCTGGGGTTGGTTTGTATCTTCAGGACTTGGAAGACTCACAGTCAATAGTCAATAATGGACAGTTTAATTCCACTCCACCACAAATTTCTGAATGTTCAGTCATCAGTTTTGAGATTTTAGGATCAGGTACACCTGGGTTATGGGGCAGAAATAATGAAGGTTCGGGAGTAGGAAAAGTCTAAAAACATTTAAAAAAGAATTCAGCCAAAGAAATGCAAATAATTATTTGCTTATTAGTGTAAACATTTGATATCAATAGTTACAAGACATTGGGTTTAGGGAGCAATTAGTACTTCTTATGAAAACAAGTTGATTTGGTAAATTTACATCTCTTAATTACAGAGATTTCCAAAAAATAACCCTTATTTCCTTTGATTTGCTCTGATTGCTGTTTCTTTGAAACATTTAAGGGTGAAAAAATCAAATCTGGAAGTAAACAAATACATCTGTCATGGTCCGTGCCGTTTCAGAGTTTTTTTCTGTTGGTTTCTGCATTTGTCTTTTTTTCCTTTGTATTTATTTTAGTCTTGCCACTGCTTTAGTTACTTACTATTTCCCCCCTGTGATCCCCAGTCTCCTTTCTGTTATTACTCTCTCTGTCACCCTCAACCTGCATCCTGATTATCATTCACAGCTGCACCAGTTTAATCAGTGCTTTTCTATTGTTCCACCTCTCAGCATATAAACTCCTCTTGTCCCTTCATCTACGTTGGATTAGCCTGTGTGTTACCCATCATTCTCCTTGTGTCACCTGATACTTACCTTGTCTGTTTCTGCATTCCTTTCTGTCTTCCAGCCGTTGTGTCGCCTCCATGCCAGTTCTCCCAGTATGTTTTCTCTCCTTGAAGCTTTCCATCTGCTGATCTCTCTCTCTCTCTCTAAGTCCTTTAGTTTCAACCTTTGGTTATCAGTTTCCTCTAGTTCCTCAGTTCCTTCATGTCAGTCGTTCCAGTTATCAGTTCCTTTGTGCCTCACATGAATTCTAAGTTTACTTTTGGACACGTTCCTTTAAAAATATGTTTGCTTTGAAGCATAAAATAAAAAATATATATTTTAGATCTCTTAACCAAAAACAATTGTTTATATCTAGTAACCTTTTTTTATGACCATTTCTGATTTTCTAAAACTTAAGGATGGAAGAAGTGTGAGTCTGCAATTTGCATGTTTGAACTGAGTATTCGGACATCTTTCATTACAAAATCTTTTCCAAAAAATATAATTCGATAAAACATATTTTTGCATGCAATTTTATGAGGCCCTGTATTCCAGGAGTTCAAGTTTATTGCTAACTGGATGAGCTTAGTTTAAATGCCAACATTCCAATAATGAATGCCAGCTGTGTTTTATATTTATACCTGGTGTTAAACTTAAGAGGAGTTACATAAGATCACTTACTTGATTTTCACCCTTTGCTCTCAAATCCATTTTCCCAATTTTCCTTCACATCTTAGTAGTTGCTCAAAAGACCAAAGCAATTGACAGTGACGATGGTAACTATGGAAACTGCTTGTCTGTTTTTTTAAGGATGTCCATTACTGCCTAGACATGTGAGTTCTTCTTAGTATTAAAGAAGCACTTCTCACACTAAAGCTTCTCTGGACCACATCAGGAGGCACAAAACCATAAATCACTGCACCTTTCTATTTTGCTAAATGATGACAGACAATGCCTGCTTTCAAGCAGCTTTACTGCTGAAAGATTTATGTGAAAAGGCCTGGGAGATTCTGCAGGTACTGTCTTCATCCACAACTACCATGGTACGAGAAACACTTAAAGTGAGCTAAAAGCCGAGGTAATTGGTAATAAATAATACACTGTTTTGATACAAAGCATCTAAAGGTATCTTTCAAGTTATAAAAAAAATGAATAAAAAAATAAAATAATCTAACCTTCATGACAGAAGAAAAAAAAACTATTGTTTATTCCTTTATTGCTATGAATGGAATGAATGAATAACGCCCTAATATCTTGACTTAATACAATCAAATCAATCAATCAAATCAAAAATATTTGATTTATCCCAAAGGGAAATTAAATGGTGTTAGAGTAATAACTCATTTAACTAAGGAGTTGTTGCAGATGGTGATGGTTGTGGGACAAGCATTGCCAATCCTCCTCCTATCCTTTTCCTACTACTCTTTAAATCCTGATCTGCTCTTATGGTCAGGAAACCTGCCAGGGAGACGTTGGAGTCGGGGATATGATCTTGCAGCCATGTCTCAGTAAAACACATAATACTGCACCTCAGGTAGTGGCCTCCTGCTGATGCCCAGAGTCAGGACAAAACAAGGGGAGGCTTCATTCCAGTTTTATGCTCCTAAAATCTGGAACAGTCTTCCTGAAGAGGTGAGACAGGTTTCAACTCTGCCGTTGTTTAAATCCAGGCTGAAAACAGCCTTATTTAACTGTGCATATAGCAAATGAGAATATTATTACTATTATTATTATTTTATTTTTATTTTATTTATTTTAAATTTAAAGATGATTTTATTGTTTCATTTTCTGATCTTTTTTCCTATATAAAGCACTTTGAATTGTCTTGTACACGAAAATGTGCTATACAAATAAACTTGCCTTGCCTTGCCTTGCCTTGTATTCCCGATACTCTTGCCGAGTCCTTGTTAGGGGTTGAAGTTCATCCAACTTGTTACCTAATGGTCTCACATTGCCCATGATGATGTATAGCAGGAAGGGTTTGAAATTTCTCCTCCTTCTTTCTCTCCTCATTTATCCTGCGCTGCATCCAAGATGCCTCCTTTTTAACTCCTGTAGGGATTTCTGGCTTCAGTTGTCGTATTATTTCTGCTTTTCCAATGTTAATCAGTTGCTCCCTGTTGTAAACCACACTGTTGCTATGGTTACGCATTGTAACAAAAGAGCTAAATGAATAGAAGTATTGGAAAAAATCAATCCAGCTATACAGCATCCAAAACAACAAGAAATAGTTGTCCTAAAGCCATTTTTCCAAGAAAAACTGAAATTACAGACTTAGTATGGAGAAGGACCAAAATTCAGGACTGAGGTGGACGAGAGTAATACAAAATTTAAAAAAGCGTTACATAACTACCTAAACAACTGCTCCGCAAGACTTGTACCAAACCATAAATCAAGATGGGTATAAGCCTAATGCCCCTAAAAGAACAGAATGAATTAGCAGACAAGAACAATCTGGCAAATGAGAACAAGTAATATTATTGATCTTACAAACATATCCTAACAGAATGTTTTCAGTCCATTACAAAGCAGATAGATCTTAAGAAAAATAGAATCAAATATTTATTCTAAAATATTCAATTACACAGTATGAATCTGGCTAAATGATATCAACATAAAGTCAATTAAACAGACTTAGGAGCATTCACAGATGTTAGAGATGACTGGCTCTGCTGCCAATATAGTTACTAGGAGTGCAATGTTGGATATTACTAATGTAACTTGTTCAGTTGCATACAGCACAAATCTTTCTTGTAAACTGTTTGCTTTCTATCTAAACAGTTAAAACTGTTTCCAGTAGGAAGACCAAATAGGTTTGAAAAGGTTGGCACATGGGGAATAAATGTCTCCTAACCACCTGGCTGTTAGACAGAGTTAGATCAGGGATCAGTTTGAGGTTTACATGATAGTTGAGGTGTTTTGACTTGAGGTACCTACAGACTCTTTGCACGTCTAACGAGTATAAAATAGTCTCCCTGCCAATTCTAAGTGTCATTACAAGAGTGGTCATGCTATCTTCAAACAGCACCCATCACAAAATGTATTTTAGGAGAATACTATCTGCTTAACCCCTAAACGAAATTTGCATTAGGCAGTTATTCACACAATGCTGTGATTCTGCTAGAATTCTTTATAAAGGGAGGGAAGGTAGGGGGAAAAAAAAGGTTTTCCAACACAATATTTTACAACAAACTTTACGTAAACTTGCAGTGAAAGAATCCTATTAGGTGTGGTCTGAATAATGCTTGAGATATTTTACAAAACATCCCTCCCTACTGGCTGGTTTGTGTAAAAGAAGATGTTTGGATGATTTTTCTGCATAAACAACATTTATGCTTCTGGCCCCTGATGTTGTTTTATAATGTGCTGTGGAGGACCCCTGGGAAGAGTTGGCTGATTGAAGATGTCTGATGCTTCTGTGTGTGCGTCAAACCAATTTAAAGACTTTAATATGTGTTTACCAAGGACAGAGAATGTGATTGGAGTCCAAATAATGAATGTGCTCCATCATCCTCTGCTATAATGGAATATAAGTGGCATGATATCAGGAGTCAATTCTTTTGAGAAAGATGATTAATCAGTATTTTGATGGAGTTTTATGCATAGGCCATAAGGACAAGTCTCTGTAAGCCTTGAACCAGACTGAACACAAAGCAAAGGCATGTCTTGTTTACTTCCTGCTGGTATTTGAACAGCAAAAACAGCAGACAATCGATGGAAGTTTGTGTGTCATGTCATAAATGTCATCTACTCTTCACATAAATGCGGTATCCTTTTGTATGACATATATATGTAGTTTTGTAGTTGCAGAAATTATCCATGCAATGTGAGAAAACATGCAATAAAAAGAGAAAAACACCATAATGTCTGAGAATTTTCATTTTGGAGCTGCAGCATAATCGTGTGATTTTAAATAAATACATAAGCATTTATGGTCTATGTTATTGAGAGACAAAGCTGCTCACATAAGCAAATCACTTATTAAAAACAGCAAATATGTAGCAAAACGAATAGTAGAGGAGCTCAACAATACAAAAAATTTTCAGATGTTCATTTTTTCCTTGACATCATTGCTTGACCTCAAATTCTGAGAAAAGGCCACTCCAGCATTTCATGACAACTAACACATATCTTATAGTGACCTTCATCAAGGTTCTACAGAAAAATTGATCATAAATCACATAACAGTTATTGAATGTATACTTTCAAAATGTTTTTCCTGTACAGGATCTTCCTTATCCAAATTAAAGTTGAAACAAAAAAGAACATTAAAAAAAATAAAATCAAAGACCAAATTTTAACTGTATTTGGGCGCATAGCTTGCAATGCAAGCACCTAAAGGTCTAAACAAAAATTATTATATTTAACCTTTTTAATAAGAGATTTTTTTTTAATTCTAACAGTAATAATTAAAAATCAGTGTTCTTACTGTATTGGATGTACTTCAATGCACATACGGTGCCAAAGTGTTTTAAACAGTAAACTGCTTTTGATCGGATAGCCTATATCCACCTCTAAAGGATTCCTTTATGTCTGAAAAGTACATAAAAATACTTCTTTGAAAATCAATGATTAGGCTGACATTGATTACTTCATTGTTTATTCTTTTTCAGGTCTAAAATTAAATTAAATTTGCCTTTTAATCCTACTGCATTTTTTTTTTGGAATCCACTTTGGAATGGAACAAAGAACAGAAGTAAAAGCAAGAAGAGATGTGGTGAGATTGCAATTCTGCATTTAAAAACCCTGCTTTACAAAGCAGAATGAATAAACATAACCTTTTTCCTCATATCAGTCCATGTTCTGTTCTTGTATTCTCTGTGGAGGAGCTGGTCAGGAACAGGACAGAGTGGGCGCAGATTGTAATTCTGGTTCACTGTTTAGGTTAGAACTGCCGGCTAGATGGTGAGAAAGCCCCAGTGACACAACCATATATTTGGAGTATACACACAGCAGTGGCGTACGGTTCCAACTGAGGCACAAACCAATATAAGTTCATTTCAGATTGTTTGGAGATGTGCGCAGGCCAAAGGTTTCATAGCTTGGTGTATATTTTAGAGGGTGGGTGATTCTTCCGAGACGGACAAGGCGAGCAGAAGATTGTTCAGCGAAGAATAGCCTGAAGCCTCAGGCTCAGTGTACATTTATGAGACAGTTAAGGGAGAAGGATTAGATGGAGAAATAAGCAGCGATAAAACAGAAAGAGAGCCAAGAAGCACGGATCCGTGAATGTTTGCTTTCCATCTGATGAGTGGGAGCTTGTAGGTGTGTTGGGAGTTTGTTAGCACAGCCTTTAGGCCACAACATATATATAGTTACCTATTACCTTTCTCTCATTCTTGCTTTTTAAGACCAGCACAAGTTTAGGTATAAAGGGTTTGTAGATATACATCCACAGGATAGAAAGAGTGAATAAACAAAAAAAGTATAGAGCTGAGATTAAAAGTTGGGATCTGAACATTGTGTTTGAAGAACTTTGGATTTGTTAATTAAAAAATTCTTCCTTTGTTTATTTTAGTGTGGAGCATATTTGCTGAATAAAATATCCCGCTTTGCTCCTTAAAGACTCAGATACACGTTGTGGAATTAATTAATCTGTTCTATCTCCCTGATGGAATATTTTAACTTCATCTCCAGCAGTATTCACATCACCTCTTTCGTGATATTTATGGCAGAGCTGGAAAGCAATACCTCACTTTCAGAATATACTCCTTGTTTTTATTAGTTCAAATTAATGTGATGCTATGTGGTAAGGTTATTAAAAAAAACCCCTGTGGACTGTTTCCTGAAGCTTGCAATGCAATCGGTCACAAAATGTGAGATAACACCGATTTGATCAGCATTTCTCTGTATTATGACACCAAAACTGTCTCTCAGTTCTGACATAACTGTGAACATTTTGACATAATGGACTTAAAGACCAGTATTGATGAACTTTACAGGCTTCTGAGGCCAGAACTTTTAAACTAAAGTTTATGTTAGCAACTACCCACATTACTGAGCATGGCTGCTGAAAATCAGAAGGAATATAAAATATAGGACATCTGCCTTTGCTGCATTGATCGAAATCTCTCTGCTAAACTGTCCATCACAAATGCAACTATATATCGACAGATCAATTCTGCAGCCATGGACAAAACTTTTTGCCCTCTCTTAGTTTGTTCCCTACTTTGCATTCTGTTACATTTGAATTTGACTGTTATACCATGACTTGATATTATGAAGCAGGAGTAACATATTCGTAAATTTTTTAGCTTAACCAATCATTGGGTTGCTGTCAAGAAGTTACCTAACATGGTGGTCTATTGAAGAACATGTTGTCAAAAGTGTCATGTAAGTTTTAAAGCTGTCCTGGTTCAAATAGCGCATGTGTAGCAGTATAAAGGGTGCGGAGTTGAATATATACATGTGTCAGGATTCAATAGTTTTCCTTTTTTTAGGTATATTTAGGGATCAGTTGACCATCTGGGAATACATTTTTTTTGCTCTTAGTATTCTTGGGTAGTAAGATATTTACTATTGGAATTGGCTTATGCCAAGCACCCAGCAACCTAGAGCGAGAGAATGTACATCAGTGGAGACGAGGTAAAATACGTTGCTTGAGACTGATTTCTGTTAAACATTGCCCATAGTGTTTGAATATTAGTTGTTTAAATGTGTGCAAGGAATCGCATTTAGGCGCTGTGATGATCTTTTCACTGAATGTTTTTGACACATCCAAAAAAAAATAAAAAATAATCCATCTTCCTACGCCAACGAGACATACGGCATTTTAGAATTCAGGGTGATGGGGTTACAGCAACCATGATCATGCCTCTTGTAATGAGAGGAAGCTGGTTAGCTTAGCAAGTCAACCCTGTCTAATTACTGGCTTGCTTTAAAAACCAGCCTAATTAGCCAGGCATCTGCCTTGGGCGTAGACCAAAATTAGCATTTCTCCTCATCTTTTTATGCATATTTTGTCGAATTTGCCTTAACACCAAACTTTTTTCTGTATTTACTTGGCTGAATTTTTGTGATTGCCGCATTTTATTGTACGGCAATTAGTATATGTTTGTGAAAGGATCTTTTTGAAATAAATCCATCCACAAAAACGAATTATTCCAGCTGATGGAAATATTGTATACATATCGGTCATTCAGCGTCTGCCCTTTTAATAAAACCTGTTCTTATTGGTTTCTGATTTTAAAACAGTATTTCTTTAAAAAAAATTAATAACCCAGCGAAAACATTAGACAGACAAAAAGCAGCAGTTTAGAGGACATCATTCATTCATGGCTAATACACACTGGATAAACATTTCATTTTACAAGCTTTCTTTCCCCTTAAAAACAATGCTAGTGACTAATCTTCTCAGACTCAAGGAACATAAGGATCAGTTCCGATGAAATAGCAACTATTAATCATAATTGACCCAGAAATAGAGCATTTTCTTTTCACTGAAAACCCTTGAAATGAAGTTACCTTGACAAGGCACTAATGCTGCTTTTAAGGAGACCATTACAACTCGACTACCATAAAATGGTATAAAATAGTTACTATGTTATGACAGTAAAAAAATAAAAAAATAAAAAAATTAAAGCAATGAGAATAGAGTTCAGACGGTGAGAATGGGGCAGTTTTATTAGACTGTGGTAAATATTTATCGTAGAGAAAAGCAAATGAACAGTAAATAGATTGCCCAGGACAAAAGCATGGTTTAAACAGAGCAATTTCTTCTGAGGCAACCAGTTAGTCGGACAGCATTTGGTTCGGCTAAAGCAACTGCAAGCATGAAATATGTCACAACAAATATACATGAACGGCATGATGCAGAGCCCATCTTCAATGTCGGCTTTAAAAAAATAAAATAAAAAAAGACAATCAGGCAGGAAGTGTTCAGATTCAATAGTTCAAGTGAGCTTTCAACAGCATAAATGGCCGAACAGCTGCTTGAAGGACAACACCAAACAAGTCAACAAGCTGTTGAATATTCACAAGTCGTACATTCAGATTAGGTCCTTCTTGCACACAATTGTTTTAAAAATAACCACAGTTGCCTGTGTCCATTTCAGTCGTGTCTGCGCTGGTTTAATGGAGCAAAGTTAGTGTCAGCACAGGTTTTTCACAGAAAATGATTCCAGGCCTGCGAAGGCTGAAATGTCCCTATTTTCAATTTGATGTTGACATGGAAGCTAAAGAAAACAAAAACCTAAATGTTTAAAACTGAAATAGTCACAGTGCAATAAATGATTCCAAACTGATTTTCCCCATGTACGCCGGCTGTGCTCTCCAAAAGAGCTAAGATCAGGGATGTGTCTTTTTTTGAATTGGTGTCACAAGATTCCATTCAGCCAGTAGGTGGAGCCACTGTTATCTGTAAGTTTAGCTCAGAAAATAAACCAAAGCTAGATCATTGTATTAAAACTGCATGAGCAAGTAAGCTACCATGAGAATGCAGACCATTAATGCTAATTTATCAGTTTGATAGATGTTTTTTTTTTTTTTTAGAGCATTTAAAGGAGATGTACAGACCTAAAAATAATCCGACACACACAGACAACATGGGATCGGGAATGTTGTAGATCTTAAAGGAGACTGGTGATGGTGTGTTCAGATAGGTCTACAGTAACAAGTGTAATGATTGGTTGGATTGTTCACGTCAAGTTGAATTCTCTACACTGCATATTCTGTACTTTATTGCCACAATCAAAATGCAGAACAGATTTTGAAGCTACACACCAACGTAACAAAAAAAAACAGGAATCCACTGCTGCACCAGATGATACAATCCTTCATAAACAATACGTTTTCTTTCAGTCCATCATCAAATATAAATTACCGTACTCAACAGCAAATTATGTCCTGATTATATATTAAAATAATAGTTTTGGTCTTTTTTGGAGGTTCACAGCATTTAAATGGTTAACTCATCTTAGACCTTGATGCCAACGCTGGCTGCTTACCTACACATTTCAGCTCAAATGGGTCTAACGTTTGCATCCCTTAGGGGGATGACCTTTGACACCTGTGGGAGATTCATACATAGACTTATTGTTGGTCCAAAACATGTTTGTTTAAATCAAATTTATTATGAATTTTGGTTTCCCGTTGATCTAAAAAATTATACTTCACTAACGTTGCCCATTCCAGCTAACAGTTACAATCATTTTAACACCATCTGGCCTATTAGATCCAACTATACAGGCAGATAACCATTTGCTATATTGAGTAGACGTACGGTTCAAAACCACAAGAGACCGAGATTAAGCACAGATTTACCGCCGACTGTCATTGTGCACTGTTGTCTCCTGAAGACAGTATTCTGGTAGCTGGAAATGAAAATTTAAAAAAAAGTAACTTTAGCTGGTTGAGTTTTTTTTTTTTCAAACTCCTCCTAGTGAACAAGTTCTCTCAGGCATCTTTGCATCTCTGATACTCAGATTAGATGATGTCCCTCGGGTAGCAGTAATGGACGTAGCACGCTCCATCTGTCGCACATGCCGATTCAAACCCACACCGCGAGGCTTGAATGAGGAAAACACAGTACACTTCCATCCAAACTGGAAGCTAAAAAAAAAAAAAACGGTGCTGTAAACTTTACTCCCTCTGCCCTTTGTGAAGAGCATGGTTGATCAGAGAAAAACAAACAAAACTAAAAATACAGCCAGGATAAACTTGATGACCTTGCGTATGAACCAGAGTTCAAAATGTCCACGCTTGCGGTTCTCTTATCCTTGCGTGCCTAACGCCGTCGCTTACAGAGGCACGAGAGCTGTTCTAATATCCACCAGGACGTCATGGGAGTCGTGAAAGCATGTGAGACGAGGGGATGGATGGGAGGCACGGTTACCAAATGTGAGATTCACAGTGAGTCATTTTGATGACGCCCACTCCTCCACCTAATCGGCGGTAGTTCATTCCACCGTACAACCTGAAGAAGGGTGAGACGGGTGAGGAAGACAGAAAAGAGTTTAAAAAAACACGTGTCTGTACAGAAATGCATGTCTGCAGAGGTGTTTGTCTGTACCTTGCAAAAAAGTAGCAGATACATTTACAAAGTAATCACACAGTGGATTAATCAATATATATATATATATATATATATATATATATATATATATATATATATATATATATATATATATATATATATATATATATATTTCTTATCAGTCCATTATCAACTAGTGTAACTTTTTACCTCAAAATGTGTTCAATGATTTCTTTTTTGTACATTCAGCAGGAGAGCAATCTTTACTCAGAAGCTGGCGTTTTAAATTTGACCAAACACTTAACAAGAGAAGAAGCTGAAAACAGTTAGTTAATTTAAATCATAGGTCTGATTTACATTGAAAAGGTCTAAAGTACTCCAGCTCATCAAAAATAATTTCTCAACGTTAAAGTCATTCGTCTAATAGCAAATTCAGAAACCCACTTCAAACCAATCTGACTAGATTTCACCTGAAATTTACAAAAGAATTTTAAAAAAATCAAGCATCCTAAATAGATGATCAAATAGGTTGTTTTTTTAAAAGATATAATTAAAAAGAAATCAGAACACGTTAGTCACAGTTACCTCCATGTGTTGGCATCGGGGTCGTAAACTTCTATAGTTTTTAAATATGTGGTCCCATCAAAGCCACCTACTGCCATCAGCTGGCCGTTCACTACTGCCAGGCCCACCTACAGATAAACAAACGTACAGCTTTGTGTCACATAACAATGCGAGACATTCTGTGTGTAGCTGTTCAGAGTCTTAAAGCTGAGCACCGACCCCGCTACGTCTGGACGTCATAGCCACGACGGGAGACCACTGGTTGGTCCTGGGGTTGTATCGCTCCGCGCTGCTCAGCTCCGTGGTGTCGTCCCTCCCGCCGACGGAGTAAATCATGTCCTGGTAGACGGCGCAGCCGAGGTGCTTTCTTCTAGTTCCCATGGGAGACACCGTATGCCAGCGGTTTTCTTGAGGGTTATACCGCTCCACTAACACAAATGGACAGAAATGGAAATGCATCGTTTCAAATGTCAAGAAAAAAAAAGGTTTTAATCAAAATATATTTTTGTTTAAACCTACTATGGAAGTCTTTACATCCGAGTTACAAGATAAAGTACCTGTGTTTAAAGGAGACGTCCCATCAGACCCTCCTACAGCATAAAGAAAGCCTCCCAGCACAGCGACAGCCACACCGAGTCGCCTGGTGCTCATCGAGGCCACACGAGTCCACTTATTTTCTTTTGGATCATACCTATGAGGAAGATGTGTTTCCATACAGTCAATGGGTTACACGGAAATCAATTTCTGGTAAAATAAGTAATAAACCAAAACTGGTTTTGATTATAGCTTCCAATACTTTTTAAACATTAGTGTTTGTTTACAGGCAAGGAATTAGGAAAAACTGATCAACTTTAGGATTAAATAGAGTACAGTAAACTCCTCACATACACACACAACAACACTAATCTGTACCTTTCAACGATGTTGAGACAAGACACTCCATCCTGTCCTCCAACAGCATACAGGAAGCCACCAAGTACTGCTACGCCCACGCTGGTTCGACAAGTGCTGGTGGGCGCCACGTCGCTGCTCCACTGGTTGGTTTTGGGATCATATCTGTACGGTTGGAAATCAAATGCTGGTGTAAAGATCCCTTCTTTGTAAATGTATGACTTCATCTGCCTAAAAGAGAAATATTTTGGAGTTGAGCTCGTGAAGTGAACACGAGCTGTTGCAGTAACCTCTCCACAGAGTTGAGATACGAAGAGCCGTCGTGGCCGCCCACAGCGTACAGCAGGTCGTCGAGGACACTGACGCCGACTCCGCAGCGGCGCTTACTCATCGATGCTACCATGCGCCACTCGTTGGTCTGAGGGTCGTAGCGCTCCACGCTGGAAATGGCATCTCCGCTGCACCAGCCGCCAACTGCAGAACAGGACCGTATAACAGACATACTTAACTACTAATATTTAATCATTTTCACAAGCTAACAATATATGAAAAAAAAGTAAAATGATTTATTTTGTTTTTTGTAATTAAGTCTGTTACCTGCAAAAAGAACCTCCCCACATCGGATGGGTTTCCGAGGTCGCGTTCTGGGGCCCTGCATCAGGGGCCTTTCTTGTGGAAGCAAAAGGTAGTTTTTGGCCTCGTCGACCAGGTCTCTGTAACAATAGAGGAATTATTTGATATCACTGTATATTTTCTTTTTATTAAAAAGTTATAAAAAAATAAAATCAAGCAATGCATCACATGCCTGCACTCTTCATCACTTTTGATTAGAGGATCTGAACCCACGGTCCCCACCAGAAACTTGGGGCTTAACAATGGCAAACGCACATGCTGCAGGACCTGCAGAAGAAACATTAGGTCAAAATGCGTCTGCACATCAATAATTAAATCCCAAACCTTAATAAAGACCATAAAAAAAATGGTTTTAGTAAAGTAAAAAGGAACGATCTGAGGTGTTGTTGAGTTAGTGATTCTACAAATGTGATTCACAGAAACAGAAAACCATTTGAACTGTACAGCTTTCAATACATCTTCCCCGTCAACAAACTTGAGGTAGCTGGGGTCTGCGTTCCTGGATGCTGTATTTCACCCACGCCATCACGGCGTTGAAAACCTGCTCCTCGCTCCGTACATTCAGCTCATCGCTGGAGATTATGTCAATCAGCTGGTTGGCAGGAAGCAGCATGAATTCCTCACTTTCCATTACCTGCAGTCACACGTGGATGAAAAGCCTCAGTAAATCCGATTTGATTAGTGGTGTTTTTGTAATTTGAATCCAACTTTATTCACTGTAATGTGTTTCATGTTTTAACATGTCATACTTTACGCTGTCACAATGCATCTGTGGCTTATAGGCATAGAGTAACTAATAATCAGGTATTATTAAAATTTCAGGGCAAATATAAGTAACACATTGGAGGCAAGCAACTATGTTCTGTAAATAATCTTTGAGTGTTGACAAATCTAAGGGTAGATAATACCAATATCATATCTAACAGATATATTCAATTTAATTATTTTAAAAATCAAACTGACCTTACAACTCTCTCATTCTAATTATGTTGGACGACATTGATTCCAAAAATATGACGACATAATTGGTTAAATGGCAAGAAGGTTTCTGGTGTCATCTGTCCCTCATAAAAATTGGATTTCTTTGAGGAGATGCACAAACGATTGGGTCTGTTTTTACCTCCTGAAAGTTATGCTGGGTGAATTTGTCTGCGATTCGCAGCAGCTCCCGGCAGGAGTGTGTGTCAGCGAAGGCGCGGATGCCCAGACAGTTGGACGGATCCAGCTGCCTCTTTAGGAACTCACAGCAGGCCTCCTGGATCTCAGCCAGCTGGAGAAGGCAGGCGGCAGGAAGCAGCGTCTGGACATTACCCTCCTCGACAGTCACCTAAAAATAAAAAAAATAAACAGATACATATAAGGTTGTAACATTTTTATATCAGGCCGACACTAGTAAGGGTATTTTTTAATATTCTTTAGCTTGAAGGCAATTCGTTTTCAGAGGTCTGGTATGATGTATGAGTTGGTAGCTTTACCATTTTCCCAGCTTTCCTGTTGTTCCATCTTTCCTACCTGTGAGGTGTAGGCAAAGTCAATGAGCAGCTCCATGGCTCTCTCATCAATGTCGCGAATAACCACCTCCGTCTGCCTGCTTTCTGCCAACTCCCCAGTAAACATCGCCCTGGGGAGACCATCCAAAGCACACATCGAATATTGCTGAGGCCAATTCTTAGGACACTCTGATTACTGACCTTTAATGTCTTATAAAACATCCCAAAGTGAAAACACAGAGTGTCTTTTCATACCTAAAGTAGGGGCTGCAGGCGGAGAGGATCACGCGGTGAGCGTAAATCTTCTTGGCGCCGACTACCAGGACCACGTCACACAGCTCCCTGTGTTTCCTCAGCAGGTTGATCACCTCCAGCGTCTGCCGTGGGTGTTTGTCTGAAACGTAAGGCATGCGTGCTGGCTGGGGGACCCCTTCAGGGAGCTTGTTGGGGTCCCCCAAGGTGCAGCGGCTGGTGATGTCCATTCCAGTGGCGTCTTGGCGTACGCTGGTGGCCCTTAAGGGTAAAGACAGGAAGGAACAATGTCACTAAAGCAACGTTTTTCATTCTTTGTGTAGACTAAAGCAGATCTGGTAGTTTTACAAAGAAAGATTATACAAAGACATTTTTCTTTCTTAGACCAATGTGGTATTACAGCCTTTTATTATTATCTGGTCATACACGATCATAAGCATGGATTAATAGTTAGTCCTGTTTTTTTTATAACAATTATAATTTCCTCTGAACCAGTTTTTGTCTAGGTTTTGAAATAGCATCTAATAAACTCAGTTATTTTTCTATTAACTTGCAATGAATTGTCATAGACTGGAAGCTTAAAGTGTAACAAAAAAACAGAAACATCTCATTCACTGAAGCTTTAAGTAACAAGAAAATGAAATAGCTTCGCGACTGAAATTAACTTCAGCTCGTCAGCTTGCCACACTGCGCCGGATATGCAGCTCATCTGGTTAAGCATGGCAGAGGATTACTACAAAGAACTTGCTTGGGCTAATAGAAAAACTTTAATGGATTAAGGTTTTAACAGAGAGCTAGCGTCGCTTTGTGTCAGCTGTGTATCCAATCAAGCTGGTTATTTTATACTTCTCCACTCGTAAAAAAAAAATTCCCCAGAATGGGTGCATCCATTCTATGTGGGTATCCGATACGGTTTCTATTACCGTCGCACAGACCTGGGCTAATTCTAAGTCAGCGAGAACCAGATATAGCGGAGCCACTGACCCGTAGACGCAGCAGTCGGTGTAAACGGATCCTCACCACACGGTGGACACAGAGTCGCTTTGTTGCTGGGTTTCACTGCATCCATTACAACAGATGTTGGTAAACCTGTAGCCCGACTTTTATTTACTTTACAGAGCACCTCTGTTCTGTTAAGTCACTGTAATACGCTATAACAAGGTATAAGATTATGATACCTTTAACTTTCAACTTTACAATTATATATTTCTATTTTTTGTTGGTCAATAGCATAAGATTTAAATAAGGTATATTAAAGCTAGCGCACACAAAGTGACAAAACGTGAAATAGTTACAGGGTTAGAAACTGTTTAGCAAAGAAATGTAGCTGCACTTCTGTCTTGTTCTAAATATACATGTATGTAACGTATAGCTTTAGCTCTAGCAACTATTTATTCATCGTTTTAAAAACAACTTACAGTACTTTTAAAAAAAATTTAATATATAGTGGCATTCAACGCACTCCTTTTCAACAATTCGCCTCTTATCTCCTAAATACAAAACACACATGTAAATCCAACGAGTGTTTTTTTTTTAGTCCTGCATAGAGGGCTTGGGTTTGGTGTTCTCAGCCATGGTGATGGCAAAAGTTTATTTATAGTATGTGGGTGTGTGTGTGTGACCACATTCCTGACTACTTTAACACTTAACCAAGTCAATAGGGCTGCACAACATTTGGAAAAAATGCTGCATGGGTTATTGTTGGAAAAGCGACTGATTGGTTGTCTCTGACCGGGAGCTGGTAATTTTTGCAGCTGGAATAAAACCCATTAAAGTCAAAGGAGCTTTTTTTGTTTTGCTTCTTAAAGACAACAAGTATGTAAATATAAAATATATATAATTCTTTCTAAATGTACTGCAGCTGTAATAACCTGCTTTTTTAAGAAATCACTGACTTAGATAACATGCATAGAGGGTCAGAAGGCTTTATGAACACGTCAATATTTAGTAAATGAAGGCAGAAATAGAAGTAACCATACCTGCGCATTGGTTTTGTGTCCATGCACTGAAGAACAATATCTGGTTCAGGTCACTCTGTAAAAACAAATAAAAGAAAAAGGCACAAATATAAATACCTTTAAAATGGTAAGTAAAATGATTTGTTATGCCAAATGGCAAATGCATAACCCAATTTATTCTTCACTGGGGTTTTCTGATTTCTCCTAATCAAACATCAAGTACAGCAGATTTAAATTATACAGAAAATCGTTTGTTTTGGGGTGGGGGGGTGGGGGGGGGGTTCAACCACAATCAAAAATGTTTGCATAAAATATGGTTTGTTTGCCGTACATAGAAAATCTTTAAAAGAATTGACTACGCTTATGTTTTAAATGGTAAACACATAAGTGTAGTATTTCCACAAAAATGTTTACTAAGCTAAAAACAAACTGGGAGAGAAATTAAATCAGGCATCTCTTCAGAACAACGTAAATATAATATTGTTGTTTCTTCCACAAAAAATTGCCTTGAATATGTTTTTTGTTGTTTGTTTTTTAACATCACTTTACCTGAAACATGCTTCATCATCAGTTCTTGTTTAATGTTGTGTCTTACAACAGAGTGGTTATTTCCAGAACAGTTTAAAGCCGTAATCAGTGTGTGTTAAATGTAAATGTTTATGAAATGATTTATTTGTAGTTGTATCTGTTCTCTGTGTTTAGTTGCTCTTTTTGTGTTTACCTCTCCTGGGACTGCGAACAAAAATCAGCCAGAGACTAAATCAAGAATCAACTCTTCTATGATGTAATGAGAGAACTTTTATTCTCCATATTTCCCCCTAAAGAAATAAACCAACACTAAACCTCTACCTAAAAAAAAAAGACGGTCAATAAGGACACTCTACGTTTTTTTCACCGGTCAACACGTAGCTAAGCTAACAGAAGCTAGCTAATTAGATATGATCAAGACACAAGAAGCTAATACTGCAATATTGACCACTTTTTTTTAACCTTATAATCGTTTTAATGTGGAAGCGTGACAATAAAATGTGTATGTTAAAAAAAAACTACAATAGAGCGAATTATCCTCGCTGACTGACGTGTATTTGATTTCCTCAGTGATCCTTGGAGAGGCAAAAATCAAGAGCTAGCATCCTAGACAGCAGCTCCCCGGTTCATGCTGGTAACTTATTAAACCGGCATGGTTTTACTGACATGTAAAGCAAACATTCACAAGTCAGACAACAAGGTTTTATATACGTGACTGTTTGCGCTTTAGCAGTAGATTATAACAATAACAACAACAAAAAACCCACACAGCCAAAACTATGTACTGTTGGTATGTATGCTGTTAAAATGTGTGTTTAGGACACTCACAAACATAGCAATACCCTACAAGACCAAATATCTGCATATTTATCATATTTAAGATAAGGTTTTACCTTTCATTTCCATCCCAGTGTCTGAGAGAGAAGAAGCTCTGGGAGCTAATGTTTACACTTAGCCGTCGCTGCTGAACGCTGGAGCTTCTCCTCCTCGGGTGGAACTGCGCATGTCAAACGCCGAGTCCGCTTTCCGGGTATCTTTTCACAATAAAAGAGAGATTACGTCATCTTTTTTTTCTCAGTCACTGAAAAAAATATTAAAAAACGACGGAACGTGGACAAATAACTAATTAATGAATGGATTTTAGGTGCTTAACAAAAGCATTGATGTGAATATCTCCTTTTTAAAGATTCACTTGTTTTACTCTTCTTGTTCGCCAGAGGGCGCTGGTTTCCACAGGATTTCTTTGAACACCAGTGATTAAAACTTTTTTGTTTTTAGTCAAAAATCAATGGTGTCCCATTCATGTTGTCTATTTATAAAGAAGATTGAATTATGTTTATTTATGAAAATAATTTTACATCTAATAGAAAACTGAATGCATGAAAATGTATTATCTAGACAGGTTGAGGACAATGGAAACCTATGGAGGTTTCCATTGTCCATAAATGTAAATGTAAATATAGTGTATATGATGTAGATGTTTTAAATTATCTGAAAAGTGTGGAAGGCAATATACTTAGAAGAAGTACATTTAGCAGTTTAACTTGGGTTGGTGTGTTCATAGTAAAATGCATGGGAGTAAATGTGTTCCATCGGATTTTGACATTTATAAGCCTTTGAATTTCAGACAGTGACATTTTAAGCACTGAATTAACATATGTGAAATAAAATTATTATTCTCTGCCATTTATTCAGTTTTTTTAAATTTCAAGTGTTAAAATCCATTGTTAAAAATTTCGAAAGAAAAAAAATTCAGATGTCCAGTTTCAACAAGGTAAATTCATTGTTAACTTTTTATCCGGGCCAACAAGTCAATCCTGGATTACAACGAACTACAAAACTAAAGTTTGCTAACCATTCAGGAAACAGTTAAAGGGCAATTACGCCCAATCTTTCGGTATTAAGCACATTCAATCCGCTCTAGGTAAAACAAAACTACAAAATATTAACACTTCTCACCTGAATTAGATTGTTCTAAACTCACTAGACTAAAAACAGGTTTGTGATTCGGTGAAACCAATTTTTGATTAGTGAAACTCTCATAAAGGACAATTTCAGCACCTTTTTATGATCTGCATCACACTAGAACTGCTCCAGCTTCAAAACTACAAAACATAGAACCTTCAAACCTGGACTGGATTATTCTATCAAACAAGCTAAATAGTTAGAGCAAAATGAAAAGTCAAAATAGGCAAATGTGCATCTATATGATAAATCATAGTTAAAACTATATAATATGCCATAATCTTGTAAACAGATTTATCTTGTTATCAGCACATTTAACTTTGTACGGAAGAAATTATTCAATGAATATTTCATTCATTCAGATCTAGGATTTGTTATTAAAGTGTTAGCTTAATTTTTTTTAGCTGTTGATTCACAAAACAGACAATACTCTAGAACTAGTCAAGAATAATCAAGTCCAGGTTTCAAGTGTTTTATGTTTTGCAGTTTTTGATCTGGAGAAGATTAAATTTGCTGAAGGTAGCAGAAAGAATGGGGGGTTTCTCCCTGTAGCCATTCCCCGAATCGGAAGCAAGAATCGATAAACTTCAGCTACGTGCTTCGATGAAATCCTGGATTGACTTGTTAAACATGATCAGAGAATTTTAACCACCGAATTTAGCTTGTTAAATTTGGGCATCTGAATTCTCTTCCTTCAGAAATTCTTTAATTTTTCATTCTTTTGAAATTTTTAACTTTGGGTTTCGACATTTGAAATTAAACACACTGAAAAAATAGTAGAGAAAATTGAAATTAAAAAAATTCACATATTTATTCAGTGCTTAAAATTTCAATGTTTGAAATTCAAAGGCTTATAAATTTTAAAATCTGGTGGAACATGTTTAACTTTCATGGAACTTTTGTTTTTTGTGTCATTCATCAGTTTCTTTTTAAATGTTATTGGTAGGTCCCCTGCTTGGGCTGTAGTGCCTTGTAAACTGTACTTAAAATTGAGTCTTTCATTCACAACCTTCCAGCGACAATCCCACAAATGGCAAATGTTTGAAAAGCACAACTAGTAGTTATCAACAGACTCATCTACCAGAGTTGTAGATCTCTGCAGCTTCGCCAGCATTTCCATGGACAAATTGCCTGTTTTCCTGAGCAATGCAGTTTTTGCCCACACTGTAACTTAGAAGGATGGCAATGTTAGAGAGTTGCAGGTCTTCATTTTTGGACAATGAAATAAGCAATGCTTTGCGAGAGGATTTTTTTCGCTGATGAGTTTTGAATATTGTATGTAAATTAAAACCATTTTTAATCTCTGTACAGCTTTATACCCTGTGTGGTGTGTTCACTTTACTTCCTGATGCGGTTTGCCCTTATTTTCTAACACACTTGAGGTGCAATCTATTTCAGAAATCAGGCAATATCTTAAGGCTATTGGTTGTGACAGATTTGTTTTGTCACATATGCTTCTTTATACTCTGCTTGTCAACTACACAGGGAAAGTATATTAACTTTGGCATGTATGTTCGAGAAAGTAATTTTTATCAGAATGACAAATGCCAACAATAAAAAGACATTTGGTATGTCTGAAACCAAAGAAGATTTAATAAATTAGCATTTACTCTGAAATTCTGAGTACTCTCTCTAAGGTTTACAAAGTAGCTTTATGTTGTAAAAAATGTTAAGTACTGGAGCAATGGAGCCATTTCTTGGTGAACTTTACTTGTCGGTGTTCGTTTACAATTTTCATTTTAGTTCTGCATCGAAGGTAGGTGATTTTCTCAGAGTAACGAATGCAAACCATTGCAAGTGAAAAATCACACTGAACAGTCATGGAGTGCATTCCTAGACTTTGAATTAGTAAAAAACATATTAACATTTTTGCTTTCATTTAGTGCAAATTTAAGCAATTTTCATCTGCATTGTTTGCAGGTTTGATGAATAGATTAGTCAACACAATTTTTTATTTATTCATTCTGTTTAAAACAATTGCTGGGATTAATGGCTAATGTTTAAAATAATAAATAGAAAGAGCTTTTTTAGATGGCGATGTTACACGTGTATTAACCTATGCAGCTTTTAAACTTAGTTTACATATTTACATCTGGATACATGGATTATAAAACAGGGCTGCACAATATAAGAAATCATTGCAGTGGTGAGAATACTGCTAACAAAATGCACATTTATCATTAATAATTTGCATTACTCCATGATTGTTAATCACTTAAGCATTATTATTTGTGTCCATTGCTAACATATGCTGGTTTAACAAATTAGGTAAAATTCAATTTTATACTTAGACACTAGCCGACAAATATTACATTTCAGTCATTTGCCATATTAAGGGAGCCTAGACTTGGTGCTCTATAAGTGCTCATGGATTGCACAGATCTATAGGTTTACTGAGATTAAATAGGAAACAAGACATGTTTTTTGTAGTCATGTACATTCACTGGTGGTTTTAATTTGTAGTGTGACAGTCTTGTGAGTAGTGATACAGTTTCAGTTGGAAAAAATTTACATTAAAAAAATAACATAACACCAAACCATTTAATTCCCAGATTGTAAATGGCAAAAATATTTTTGCACTCATAACAAAAACCAAAAATGTATATAAAAACAAAAGTAATTTATATTAACAAGGTGCCTTATTTCATATAATCAGATAAATAAATTAAATATACAAAATACATATAAACCATAGTTTTATCTTGAACATCATATGTATCTCCATTTATTAGTTAAATTAATCCATTGACTTTATACCAGTTTATTCTTTCTTTCTGCTGACACCTCTAGTAATACTGGCAGCTCAGTGCTCTTTTGTTACGTGGTCGTTGTCCTTTCACCCTTACACACCTTAATATAAACAATTTCCACTTGAGAAGCTGTTCAACTATTTAGACCGATTTCCCAGATCGGGAGCTGGAACTCAGGCATGGCTGATTGGGAGCTGCGACAGTGAATTCGATATGAGAGGCTGAAGCAAAAGTTGATCTGGCGACTGAACTGAAAAAGTTAGAAAACAAGAAAATGAACAAACAAAGTAGACTTAACTAGGCTCAATCTAAAAAATACTAAACAATTTCGGAATTGATTATATATTGTATAAAAATTAAGGATATTAAATTGAATGTTCTTTGAATTTTGCACTCTATGTTAAACAGTATGTATAAATGCTGAGATTAAAATTGGGATTTCATTTTAGGATTAGATCTTGTCTATCTTTAAAGGCCAAAGGATAAATGCTACCGGATTATGGTATCATTTTATACATGTTAAATATCATAATTTGCTAGATGCTGTTTGTTAGAAAGTTTATTTTCAAAGAGGTAGACAATGTGTGTTTATATTCTACATAATGTTGATCATGGAGGTTTGAGACAACATGTTTAATAAGGTTTACAACATAACTATGTCGTTAATACAACTTGGTTGGATGGTGTAAGCCATAAACTCCATCATTTACACATTGTCTTGTATGAACACCATACTTCTAACTCTTTCTATCCTTGTTGGCCGACATAAACCAAACAAAAACAAAACAAAACCCAGAAGATATGACTGTTGTTGTGAGAACTCATTCTTAGTTTTACATATCTAATGACTGACCTTATTGCTTTTCAGAAGGAATCATTTATCTGACAATTTTTTGAGGAATGTTATACTATTTTATTTAAGATAGTGTTAAACTTGTTTTGTGTAAAATTTGGCCATTTTGTAATCATTAGGAGTTTAGTATAGTGATGAGGATTTGCATGGCTTACCATCCATATAAGTCAAAGTAGTGAGAAGAGGGGTGTCAGGAGAAAGATATGTTGTATAATGTATATCCTCCATCATAGGTGGGGTAAGATGACCAGGACCAAGTGATGTCATCATGGTTGTAGAGGTTTGCATTGGGTTTATATGTTTCTTTTGACGAGCTCGACAATTTTGAAACCAAACCTGAAAATGGAGAGATTATATTTATAAACGGGTCAAGAAGCATAGTTTGTTTTTTGTATATATAAATAAATAATCCAGGCCAAAACTCTTTCAAAAAACGATCTGGACACAGTTTGAAAAACAGCGCAGGTTGACTTTTCAGACTTGTCATTTCCTTCCTGCCGTCAGACTGAAGGCCAAGTCGAAATAACTTACTGAAATACTAACAAACCTACATCCTTTCAAAGTGCAACATATTTTAAGTGCAAATATCTTTAACATCTCAATTTAAAGAAAACGGAATTATTAGTCGTTTAGTTTATTTGTTTTTTTTTACAATTTGCCTAATTTAACTACACCAAGCACAAAAGTGTATACATTCAAGTTTGGAAAATTACCTGAATTACTCTGCGGCTAAGACCTGTCCTCTCTGCCAGCTTCTGCAGAGTCTGGGCATCTGGATTATTATCCTTGGCAAACTGAGTTTGCATCACCTAAAGATACAGTGACAGGGAAACTTTTACTATGATAAACACAGACTGGAAATTATTAAAGTAAGTCATTAAAATGAGCTGCAGTTACATCTAAGAATAAGCTAAGACTTTAGAGCCTCTGATTTGTGATGCCAAGAGAATCCTCTTTACAGTGGTAATAAACAAAAGCTCTGACAGAATACGCTACATCAGTGCAAAAGTACACATCTGCCATTGGATTGTTGCAGATACATTTTGGAGAAATCAGGATGTAAAAAAAGTGAAATGACAAATGTATTTTTTTGGATTCATTGTATCAGCTGCCAATGTTTCCTCTATTAATGGCAAAAAGGTTTAAAGAACCACAAATTACCTGTAATTGGTCAGCAGTGAAACTGGTCCTGGCCCTCTTTGCTGGCCGAGGCATAGCACTCTGATCTTCTTGGTTGGCTAGTTCCTCATCCAATTTTGGTTGCTCTTTAAAAGGAGACATGGCACAATAGAAAAAAAAATTCAAAGATGAAGTTACTCCCACATTTCTTATTAATGACTGGATTGCTAGCAGTTTGAGGAATGTTTATTAATATTACTGCACCAAATGCAGCTGTTTGTCCTAACAATTCCAATTGTAAGCTTACCATTCTCCTTAGCACGTTTGAGATTCTCCATCATTATGTCATAATGAGCTCGACAGAAGACCCTGTTCTCCAGCATTCCACATTCCTCTCCGGTAGAGAGCTGCCGCTTACAAGAGGAGCAGGAGAAACATGCTAGGTGGAAGGTGCTTCCTCTAGCACGGCGCACCCAGTCAGTTGAATGGATGTTTCGGCCACAACGTGCACAACGAGTGCCATACCTCCTAAATGAGGATCAGAACATCAGCGGGAAATGGTTCAAATATCTTATCAAGTAAAAAGATCTTTTCCACACAAAAACCATTTGACTTTCAAGCTATTTTTAGTCTGTAAATCATAGAAACATAAACATATTTGTTCAAATTTTAACCATCAGTTTAAAAGAGGCAAGCATTACAGATTACTTTTTACGGTGGCAACAATGCTCACCAATAACTGATAGGAATGTCTAATAGGTTTTGCAATAAAGCATACACATTTGGTAAAAGCATATTTGTATGAAGAAAATGTGAAAAAAGTTAAACAATTATAAGATTCTGACATTTCAGAAACTTTAGTTTTCATAATAAAACATAATATTTATAGGAACAAAATTCCATAAGGAAACAAATCTGCCATTTTATATTTAAACACAGTGGAACAATCTAAGAACAGCATGTTGGGACCAACATACCTGAAGTAGTCAAGTTTGCAGAAAACCTGTTTGTCTTTCACGTAACAGCTCACATGTCGCCCCAGTGATGTTTTACATACGCTGCATGCTAGACAGCGAACATGCCAGCACAAGTTGTTTACCTGAATGGGAGTAAAAATGGGTGATATTTTATTAAACAGAAGCCACAAATTAAAAGTAAAAGAAAAGATACTAGATTAGAACAATATATTATATGTAACAATAATGTACTTGATTACCATTGTTGTCATTATGAACAATGATGATAGTAAAGTAATCAATCGGACCTTGAGAAGGTATCTGTCCACAATGTCTTGCCCACAGGAGGCACACAGGATCTTCACGTGCTGGGATGCAGCTGGAGGGACAGAGGATTGGGAGGAAGAGGAGAGAGAGGAAGGAGAGTAGGTATCTTCTTCAAAAAGATCATCGGCCCCGGAAGAACCCTGTTGGTGACAAGTAAGCATAAACAGCAAACTTGAATGCACAATTACAGTACAGAAGAGTAATTACTACAACATCACAAAAGTTGCAAATTTAGCTCCATTGCTCTGTTGTTTCCCTACTGCGTGTAACCTTATTACTTATTTGCACTCCATAAGAAAAGGCAACACCACCTTTAGCTTCAAAATTGAAACAATCACAAACAAATAAAGATTTACAATTTGTCAGATCACACATTGTCTGTGCCATAATAAAAAATAAAAATAAATCTGCGCCAAACTAGGTGCACACTGACAAGCACATTTGAAGAGAAAAAAAAGTGCAGCAAAAGCTGCATCCATAAGTGTTTATTGGTTTAAAAAATTTATCAAAAATGATTCAGAATTGACCAATTGTAATGCTATTAAATTTTGATGTAATTTATTGCCATTATTTCATTAAGGAATGTTTACTCCAATTCAGCTAATAAGTGAAAAAAATGGGATGTCTTGTTGACCTTTTGAACAAATTTTGAGTCTTAATTTCCACCCAGAAATGTTTATTATATTCAACCCAAATACAATCTAAAAAAAAAATAAAAAAAAATTTTTAGCATAAATAATACAAGGTTATATACAAAGTTGTTCTGTTAAGGATACTAGCGAGATTTTATGAAAATATTTGTTTAAAAGAATGCCAATTTAACCATGTTTCTTGGATTAGACAAAGGTAATCAAGCAATATTAGAAAAAATGTTTATTACTTTAAAAAAGGGGGAAAAAAAATCTGAAAATACTGGCTTATTTAAAAAAAAGCATTGAATCATGAAGCTATGCAACTGTTACAGTGTTGTAAATTAAGATGTCTAAAGTTTCGTTAGATTTTATTTTATATATTCGAATTATTTACACCTTTTTGACATTTAGGTAAATTATCCATCACCACATTATTTCAATCCACAGATTTTCATGTATACCCTATGAAGGTAACCAAACATGACTTTTAGGACATTATGCACAATTGTAAACATTAGCCGAACATATTTGTTTTTTTTTATAAAAGAACAATATTCTCGATTTCGATTACCCGCAGCCAGCCTATATGAAGGCGAGAAATAATGACCTAAATATATGTGGACGCTTAACCTTTTAAACTTCTCTAAGTAAAAATACATTTCTATAAATATTTATTAATAAACAATGGTATTTTTTTTAAAAACAACTAAATTAAGCTTACAGTTCATTAAAGTAACCTTATTATTTCCAAGAGCACTGTCGTCTGCCAGCAACAGCTCGTTCAGTCCCCACCACACAGTCTCTCTCGCTAAATATATACCCCAGGTAAAAGTTAATTTGATATTGAAAACACCTACTGTGTCGTAAAAAGTGTTGTCCTGCTGCAGCTGAGAGAAAACCTGCTCCGCTGTGAGCGTGTCTCCTTCCGACATGACGTCCGCCATCAATTCCTAAACTAAACAAGCGAAGGAGGCCGAAGTCCTCCTTTAATGTTTCCCTCACGAGCGACACTGGATAACGTCGTTTTATTGGTAGTTTAAAAAAAAGCACTGCGTTTATTGAGACGTTAGACAAACACTTTGTGGTTTATTTACAGTTGTCAAAAAAAAAGTATTTAACAAATGACCTTTAAAATAAAATCCAAATCAAAATGAACAAACATGGACGTTTCAATAAATCTCTGCTTCACGCGCAGCTGCGCCTCATCACGGCTGATTGAGCTCCACGCGCGCGCTCCAGATGAGCAGGTGTTAATCACCTGCTGAGATTTCGCTTTAAACTTGTTCTGCCATCTGTGACTACAACCGAGTTCACTGTTTGGTCCTAGAAATACATCTATTTGTTTATCGTTGATTTTTTTAGCATAAATATTATGCCACAAGCGCGTCAACGAAGCCACGCGCCTGCGATTTACATTTGAAGACGCACGAGAGCTAATTTGGTTTCTTAAAGAAAACAAAGAACTAGCAAAAACTGTCAATTACGTGTAATAACCATTAAGAAAAAAAGCGTAATTTTCTCTCTATTCTTATTCTTATTATTAATACTTATTATTAATTTGTTTTATTTTGGGGGTATTTTATATTTCCTGCTCTTTTAAAGTTATGAAGGCACACTTGCAACTTATCCATTAAATGTTAAATGTTCGACAAAAAAAAACCACATTCGTTAAGAATTCTGTAATAACAGCTGTGAGTTTGAGAAACAGTGCATTACACAGTAAACGCGCAAAACTACTTTCCTCATACATACCACGCTGTTGGAAGCAGAGTTAAACATTTTCTAGGAGCATCCCGTTGCGGTCAGATGTTGCACAGCAGCAGACGGAGGCAGGTCTTCTCCCACTACGACCCTGGCTGGGGAATGCCTGGCCCAGGATAGTCCACCAGTCTCACCCTCCTCAAAGTGACTTTTAGTTACAGTCTGCTGTAAGAACTCAGATATGTTTTGTCTTGGGAATAAAAAAGAATGAAAAAAGTGTACCTCCCACTGTGTGGGGGGCTGGACCAGCCCGGGTGGATCAGATTCAAATTTACAGTCTTAAAAGGATGTTCTATCAGGATTTTGATGCGGGTCTGTTGCTCCAATGTTACATTGTATGACAGGGAAAACTGCTAGATTAATTTGTTGGATCGTATATGATTATGTCTTTACCCTCTTACACAACAGTCAAGGATATTAGATGTGAAAAAAACTTTATGGATAGTATTTTGTCAGCAGAACTCTTCATTTCTTTGATTAAAAAATACTCCCCACATCCACAAACATACAAAAGAATAGATTATCTTTAAAAGATCTTCTCCTGAGAGAGAAATGTAACTTAATACGTTCAGTTTGAATTTTATCAACATGTTTCATCTTCTCCTCTGCTGCCACCAGGGACCTGGAGAAAAGGCATAGGTCTCAAATTTGGCGTCTCGGTTCTATTTATTTAGACATCCACACCATCCGACTCCCATAATAAAATATTGTAAACATTTAAACTTGGCCATTTCGCTACAGAATAGCTGTTTAATCCAACTAATTACTTAAACTAAATGTATTTATGATTTAATACCTTTTAAGTAAATGGTAATAACAACAGTTTTCTCACTAATTAAGTTAAAACATTGCACAACAAACCCTCTTCTATGAAATCCATCACTCCAAGACTCTTACACTTTTAAAACTAAACTAAACATATTGGTAAGCTGATTATTAAGTTTTGTTTCACCTCTAGATGTTCTGTGTGTATCTCCCTAAAAATGTGTTGCTTTTTTCTCATATATAGTGTATGACAATCTGATATTGTGCAAGGAAATGTTTTGTAGAGCTTGGAGGGAGTGAAATTGTTAAATGAAGGTGTAAAACACAACCAATGAAATTTTAGACGCTCCTCCTTCCAGTTTGTGCAGCAAACTTCTGAGAGTATGGACATTTAATATAAGGTTAATTTAAAAAAAGAAATTCCATGTACTAAAACTAATAATTCAAACTGTTACCAAAAAACAATGTAAGTACATAATATATTCAAATTGTGATGAATCAATAAACCTTTACATATTAATTAAGATTGCAAAATGAATTGTTGTTCAATTTATGACAAATCTTTTTACTTTACTAAGTGTGGATAAGGATGAGACTTCAAAATCCAACAGTTGTTCTTTTGAAGCATTCAAAAATGTTGTTGTTCTTAAAACACCTAGTTTTGCTGCAGTACCATTTCTAATTTATATATTTGTTAATGTTATTAAAAACAATAATTTATTTATGTCTTGGATGAAATGCAAGTACCCCAATCCTGAGCCGCCCTTTTTTTCCAGACTGGATTCTTTGATTTATGAGGGGAGGTTACATAATAGTTAGGGTTTTTGGTCTTCATCACTGTTAATTTAAAATATTTATTTAAAAATGTTGCTTTAAGACAGCAACATTATGTATTTAATTTTTTTATTTAAGCATTTGTAGTAAAGTTTCTTTCCAAAGGCACTTTTTAAAACAAAGCTAGGCATTTTTTGTTTGTTGACAACCACTTAAATACTGACATGGAACTGCTTTGCAGGAATAAACAGAGAAAACAAACTCAAAAACACATGGAAACAATAAATGTAATAATTACTAATTTAAGGAAATACATCTCGAGGACATGGTAAAAATAAAACAGTAAAGCGGTACTTTGCTTATACTCTGGTAGTTTTCAGATCAGGTTTACGTTTCTTCACACTGCAGGTTTTTAAGCAGCTTGTTCCAGAGCTAGGAAGGATAGAACTCATATCCTGCTTCCCCTTGTTTTGCAGACTGGTCAAGACACCATTACAAAAATCAAATACATTAAAATTATAATCATGCAGCAGTATTTCTGTGGCATGTGTTGATAGAAACCCTTGTATTTGGGCAAGGTGTTAAGGTGGTGTTACAGTAAATATAGCAGTTAATCAGTTTGAGTTGACACAACCATTTAAATTTGCTGTTTTTTGTCTCATAAACATGCAGGTAACATCCACTTATTTTCATTATTAAAGCATGTGATGGCACATAAAAAAATTAGACTAATACCAAAATACTTTTTTTAGGATTGCTTTTCTTATTTTCTTGCTTTTTCATTGTGATCCTAAGGTTCGTGACCAGTGGCAGTGTTTGTTTCTGGGCTTGGTTTCCCTCCTTAGCCATAAACATCCTAGCATCCTACAAACACACACTTGTTTTTGGTTTAAAGCACCAGTTGTTTTTAGTTGGGTCATGACATGCAGCGGCTTATCTCCCTTTTTGCAAGTGTGACACTACGGGTGTGTCGGCATCTCTCTGTGGGTATGTGTGTATTTGTATTTATGTGGAAGTGCATCTAAGATCGCTGGGCCTGATGTCAGGTAGAATGACTGGCCAAAGATTAGACTTGTGTGTGTGTGCTTTCTGCAATGTGTGTCTTTCCCATTGCAGGATTTACCTTAGTTCCCTGACCTCTGGTAGAAAGTTTGTGAGGCAGTGATGGATTTAAAAGTTACCACGGAGTATGAAAATGGTGATCCTTTTAGTCTGTTCAAACTGAAACAATGGGAAGTATTCTATAATAACATAACTTCCGCAATAATGAAGACACTTACAAAAATCTGTACTATACTGAGTTAAATTTGTAATGTCTCACAATCTCCCTTTTCAATCTTCCTTTTCATCTCGGTTGCAGAAACCTATCACTAAGACAACCACAGTACACATTGAGGATTTGGGGATCTTGTGCCGCCATTAAACTCAAACTCCAGCAGGGCCAGGGTGTATGTAAAGCAGTGTCACATCTGGACTACATAAGCTTCAGTGGCCATTGAGAGACGACTCAGAAAAGAATTGAATACGAAAAACCTTATTTAGGAGGACAGATTTTAGTCAATAAAATTATATTTTTATTCTAGCATTTTGCATATGATTAACTTCTTATAAAAGCTTGACTTAGTTGTCAATGTTTTACTCCATCCGTTCCAGGGAGGTCATCTCCAGCTCATTGGCAACGCGGTCCCACATCGGAAGGGACATAAAGCCATACGGCATACTTTGGGTTTCCACAGGGAAAACCGCCATGAGGAGTCATTTAGGATGCATCCCTATCAGGATAAGGAGCACAAGGCTGGTTTAGGAGGTAATTATAAAACTATACTTGATAAGATATGATTACATTTTGTTGTGAGGGAACTATGCTGAGCATGGTGTTTGTTGAACATGTCATAAATGCAATAAAAAAGCTATACCTTCAATATACTATGAAATCTTTCCACGGGGTTTGTGTGCTCTGGTGTTGACTTGCAATGGTTTGTATACCTTTAAACCTGCCTTTATTTCCTTTTATTTATTTTTTCCATACAAACCTTCACCTCAAATGATGATAACACTACATGACAGGAACATGGAAAAGTATTTTTGTCACTTGTGTTTTCTATGATTCTAAAAAAAAAAAAACAATCTTTTTAGTAGAAAAATCTAAGCAGTGGTTGATTTCCCTCGTCTTTGTTTTGAGATTTTGCTGTGATCCAGAGAGTGTAACTTAAGCTTCAAAGCTTGGTTTGTCAGCTAACAGGCTAACAAATTTAAACAAACTCCTAACTGATTTGAAAGCCTGCTATTGGTGTTGACACAACACTTTCATCTCATTTCTGGATTTACTCCATAATACTTGTAGGCTGCAGTAAAGAGTTTGTACTGGTTCTCTCACATGCTTTGCTGAAGGATCCACAACAGACTTAGACTTTTAAAGTTTCAGAAACACCCTAAAAGTAAGAAAACAAAAAACACTAATATGTGTAATTTAACTTTGGTTCTCATTTAAAGTAAAACTGCTAATAAAGAAACTACACTTGTCTTAAGTCTATTGATCTTTTATTTTCTTCATACTTGATATGTTTCCATATTGCATAAGACAAGAATGCTCTGATTGTTATCTTTCTTTAAAAGCTTTGATTGACATAATGAATATTTCAGTAATAAGTTAAGAGGGATATACCTCCTTGCCCTCAGCTTTGTAATCTTCAAAACGTGACCTGTTGATCAAAGCGGTGTCTGTCAGCTTGCTGACTAATGCTGCTAATAACCAAATGCTTTGACTCAGTTCTGTTTTCTGAATACTTTCATCACTTCATCTGCGGGGACACTTCTGTTTATTAAAATTTATCATAATCACAACAAACTCCTTTGTGTCTTAAAGTAGACTTCAAAGGTTTAATAGGAATATTTTTGCCTGATTTCCCCCATTTCTTTTTCTGTTGGCCCTTGATGTCTTTATTTACTACGGCATGTATGCTTTCTTCCTTAGTTAATCTCTCCTGTGCTTCCAATTTCCTTCCTCCTTTCTCTTTGCCCCCCGTTTCTTTTTCTCTCATTCATTTTTCTTAACCTCATTCACCACTTGGCTTCACTTACATCTCCCCCTCTCAGCCCTCCGCCATCTATCTGTCCCTCCATCTCTCCCTCCAGTTCTCTCTGACATGTCTCTGGGTTTCCTGTCCTTTGTGAGACCCTCCTTTCTGTCACATCTTGTTTTCCTCATTCTGTCCGGTTTCAAACTCAAGCCCACCCCCTTGTATGGCAGACTCACGCTAGTGGAGGAAACGGGCGAACAGTGGCTGCTGAGTGACAGGCTATTCTGAGCCAAACGTGGAAGTAAACATAGAGGGGTAATGGTGGTAAACGTCCAGTTTCTGGGCGGTACACAAACAATAGTGTAACAGGTTCAGGCTGGATAGTGACTCATTTACAAGTGTGCAGTGTACAAACATTAAATTAAACTTGAGACTTAAGTCGCTGCAGACGTTTGACGAACACACTCAAGACGTTTTTGATGGCCAACTTTGTTCAATCTAAAAACATGTTGTAATTAAGCTCTTCATTACCTTTTCTAATACACTTAAAAGGCTGTTTTAAAAGAACAAATGACACTGTATAAGAGATTAGGGTTTTATTTTTAGTTGTTGGATGTTTTGGGCAGTTTCTTCTCTGGTGTTGCTGATGAGGTCCTGTCCTGTTAAACAGACCAGACAAGTTGATAAAATAACAATAATGTCACTAATCTTAAAAAAAATTGTTTCCCAGTGTGTTAAGCAAATGACTTACCTCCGTTTTCCTTTGTAGGACGTTCAGGTTAAAAAAGTTCCCGGGGGCCTGAGCACCTTTTAAAGGTTCCGGAAGAGACCATTGTAAATTGAAGGGGAGGATTAAACTGTGTTCAGCTTAGTGTTTAGTGGTTAAAAAGTTAAACCTAAGTACAGAAGTGATTTTAGGAATGTTTAGTTATGTCTGTTAATTAAAGTGAGATTTTAGCTATTTTGTATGTGTGTTAGTGTATATGTTTGTTTTCTCTCTCATGGTAGGTCTGTTAATGGGAGGGGCTATAAAATAGGGCCGGTTCCACAACTGAGAGAGCTTGTATAGTTTACGGTTCAGCAGCTAAAACACATTTGGTTAAATTCGACATTATTCAACATCAGGCACTAAGATTATGTACTGCAGCATTTAAAACCACACCAACAGCAGAAATAGAAATGGGAGAAATGCCGTTAGATTTAAGAAGAACAAAATTAGAAATAAATGATTGGTTAAATTTACAAAGCAATACATTTGATAATCCATTCTGGGAAATTTCAAATCCATGTTGGGAAAAAGAAAAGAAAGAAATTAGGAGTTTTGGATGGACAATTGAAAAGAAATTAAAAGAATTTAAAATGAATGATTTAGAAATTACTCAAACAATACCAATATCAATTATACCACCATGGATTCTACCAGAAGCAAAATTAGATATGTCAATATTAGAAAAGAAACAAGATAAATCTTACATTGTAGACAGTTATTCAGTACAGATACATTTAAATAATTATTATCAATTTATTCAAATTTATACAGATGCATCAAAAATAACTGGAAAAATAGGAATAGGTTTTGTACGAGAATTTAATATAAAAATAGGAAAACGAGTTACAGACGGATTATCAGTATACACAGGAGAAATGTTGGCAATATTATCAGCATTACAATGGGTAGAACACATAAAACCATTCAAAACAATAATATGTTCAGACTCCAGTTCCGCATTATTAAGTTTAAAATGTAATAAATCTGATAGTAGGATGGACATCTTATTAGAAATATTTCACACATTATTCAGAATACAAAATATAGGTTTAATAGTTATATTTGTGTGGATTCCAGCACATATTGGAGTAGAAGGAAACGAGAGGGGAGATAAAATAGCAAAGAGGGCAATTGAAAATCCTATTACGTTTACAGTTAAATTAAGTAAATCTGAGGCAAAGAGTATTGTTAAAGAAAAACTGATGGAAAAATGGGAAAAAAGATGGGATGAATAGAAGACAGGAAGGTGGTTTTATAAAATTCAGAAGAGAGTAGGAGAAAAAAGAAATGGTAAAATAAATAGAAAGGAGGAAAGAGTAATAACACGGTTAAGGTTTGGGCATACAGCATTGAATTATACACTTTTTAAAATGAAAAAACATAATACTGGAAAATGTGAACACTGTGGAACGTTAGAAAAAATATATTAGAATGTCGTGGGTATGAAAGAGAAAGAATTCATATGAAGAGGGAATTTGAACTAAATAAAGAAGATTAATTTATTAGATATATTGAGGAAGAATTTGGGGAGTAAACAAATACAAATAGTTACTAGATATTTAAAAAGGACAAAATTATTTCATAGAATTTGATTATAATAATCTGTGTGAATGTATGAATGATATAGAGGGGTAGAATAAATAGTTATGTATAAGTGTGTTTGTGTGTGTGTGTATATATATATATAGTATTTATTTATAGACCATCACGAACCACACTCCATACCAGTAAGTGGCGGTAATGCTACTATAAGTTTGTTGCCAATAAAACCGCCAATAAAATCTAACAAGAAGAAGAACTGAGAGAGCTATTGCTGTAGCTGTGACAATGTGTGACAAGGGTTCCATATCAGTGTTGGTGAATAAACACCCAGTGGGTCTGCACCTTTTCTCTGCGTCAAGCGTCCTGCTTAAACCAGCCGCTAAGGCCATTCTAACAAGTGGTGTCAGAAGCTGAGACCGGAGTCACAAAGTGGAGTTAAGGATGACAAAAGCAAGAGAGAAGAAAAAGCAAGACCAACAGGTTGAGCCTGATGATGAAGCAAAGCCACCCACTGACCAAGGGAGTTTGGCAGCCAGCAACCCTGGGGGGAAAATTGATGAACTGACAGATTTAGTCAAATCACTCATTCGGTCTAAGGCAGCAAGGGACCAGCAGATGGAGAAAGATGCTTCCCGTCAAGAGCAAAGATGGAGAAGTATGCAGCACCAGTTTCAGCTAATACAGCTACAAGTAAAGGAAATGCAGCAAGACCCTGGAGATGAGCAGCAACAGTCTGGAGCAGGGCAGCATCAAGGTGACAGTGATCCAGGTGAGGGCATGAGCCAGCCAACCAATCATGTCAGACCAGAGAGGTATGTCGGCATTCATAGAGAACCTAAATTGCACCCTCTTTCACCAAATGATGACATTGAACATTTTTTGACTACTTTTGAAAGAATGGCTCAGGTCTGTCAATGGCCAAGAGATGAATGGTCAATCCGCCTATTCCCCTGTTGACTGGTAAAGCATGTAGTGCTTATGTGTTAATGAATATGGAAGACTCTGAAGATTATGGAAAGGTGAAGGTGGCCATCTTGCAAAAATATGAGATCTGGCAACTGTCAAAGAAATTTCAGAGACAATGATCCTGGAACAGTTCCTGCGGATGGTCAACCCTGAGCTGGAAGTGTGGCTTCGAGGGCATGACCCAAAGACAGCGAGAAGGCAGCATAACTTGCTGAGGTCTTCACAGCAGCGAGGCGAGGGACAAGACTCAGTTCTTTTGGCCAGGACATCAACTTGGTCCACAAACGTAAGTCCTCTGGGGATGGACGGAGTTTTGGTCATTTGGAGAATAGGGTGTTTTCTAGTTGTAGGCCACTTACCTCTAGTAAGTACAAACCGGATGCTGCTAAGAATTCCCTTTTTCGTTCAGTTAAGAGAGATCCAAGATGTTATTTATGTAATGGACTGGGTCATACTCTTACTAATCAGTCTAAGCCATCCATGTTTTGCGCTGTCCCTAGGCCGACTAAGCATGTTTTCCAGGGTGCTGCTCGTACTGCAACAGTTTTAGCTAATGGTCAGCGTGTGACAGCCATGCTAGATACAGGGGGTTTCAGACAGTGATTTTGTCTTCCTTAGTGCCTGGAGAAAAGTGGACTGAGAAGAAGTCTTGCATAAGCTGCATACATGGAGATAAGCATGCATATTCAATGGCGGATGTATATCTGACTGTAGGAGGGCACATATTTTTTATGTCAGTAGTTTTTTCCTCACAGTTGCCATATGCATTTATTATAGGTAACGATGTCCCCATTATTAGAGATCTCATACAGCAAGCAGAACTACACCCTCATAGAGTACAGTCAGTTGCACCACAAGAAAACGTGAACCCAAAGGAGGTGATAGATACCCTGTCAGAAGGGCCCAGAGAGTCTCATCTTAAAGCAATATCTCCAGGGTACAGCATGGTAACCACAAGGGGCCAAACTGTAGAAAACTCTTTGAGGGAGTTGCCATTTTTTGAGGAAGAGTGGGAAATCGGGCCAGTTAAACCATCTAAATCTAAAGCTGAGAGAAACAGAGACAAAATGAGAGGTTCAGGTCGGCAAACTGATGTTTCTATGCCATCTCAGTTGCTCGACGTTAATCTTCCAGCAAATGTGGGGGAACTACAGAGGCAGGATCCAACTTTAAAATGTTGGTTTGAGACAGTGAAAGAAGTTGAAGGGGATGCACAGGGCCACCCAGGATTTCTTGATGAGGCTACTTGTATACTGAAAGGGGGGATTTTGTATCAGTGTAAGGGAGATGTGGAGTCCCTAGCATTGCCACAGGAGTTCAGAGAGAAAGTAATGGAGCTGGGACACACAGTTCCATGGACTGGTCATATGGGGTTTCAGAAGACATAATGCACAATTGCGTGAAGAATTGTATGGCCAGGGATGTATAGTCAGATATCACAGTTCTGTAAGTTGCGTTAAATGTCAGCTCACTTCAGGAAGGAAGGTTCCACCAGCCCAGCTTGTTCCCCTACCGATTATTGGTACTCCTTTTGAGAGAAGAGGGGTGGATGTAGTGGTTCCCCTGGAGAGAATCTCGACAGGTAACAGATACATTGTAGTGATATGTGATTATGCAACTCGGTATCCTGAAGCTTTTCCCCTGAAGTGTGTAAAAGACAGAAATGTTGCAAACTGTCTGATACAACTGTTCTCAAGAGTAGGGATACCGAAAGAGGTTTTGACAGATTGTGGGACAAATTTTATGTCTAAACTTTTACAACAAGTATACAAGCTGTTAGGGGTAAAGGGAATTAGGACCACCCCATATCATCCCCAGACGGATGGGCTTATTGAGAAATACAATCAGACCCTAAAGAACATGCTGCTCAAGTTTGTTTCCACTACAGGAGCAGATTGCCCTATTTGCTGTTTGCCTACAGAGAAGTCCCCCAGGCTTCAACAGGATTTAAACCCTTTGAACTGCTGTATGGACGTCAAGTAAGGGGAACGCTAGACTTCCTGAAAGACTACTGGGAACATCCTGAATCTGCAGAAGAGAACATTGTGGCATATGTTGTCAAGATGGGGAAGAGGTTGGAGGAGATGACTGCTCTGAAACAGCAACGTATGAGGACAGCACAACAGGCTCAGAGAAGATAGTATGACCAGAAATCTAAAGAAAGGGTCCTGAAACCAGGCCAACAAGTCCTACTACTGCTACCAACATCAGATAACAAGCTGCTTGCTAAGTGGCATGGCCCATATAAAGTGACACGACAAGTGGGTAAGGTCACATATGAACTATTCATGCCTGACAGAGTGAAAAAACATCAAATATTCCATTTGAATTTCCTGAAAGAGTTCCAGTTGCGACAGACGCCGGTGTAGCACCTCTTAGTTTGTGATGTGAATGATGAGGAGGTGGAGAAGTTTTTGCCCTCTAACCATCCACAAGTCGGTGGGGTTGATCTTTCTCATCTGTCAGCTTTCCAGCAGGAGGAGGTTTTGTCTCTGTTGGATCCTAAACTGTTTACAGAGATTTCAGGTTTTACGGGCCTGGTGCAACATGACATCTACCTGAAGAAGGATGCTCCAGCCCGGCAGAGGAGCTACAGGATTCCAGAGCGGCTGGTGCCAGAATTGAAGAAAGAGATCAACTTTATGTTGGACCTGGGTATCATTGAAACATCAACAAGTGAATGGTGTAGTCCAGTTGTTCTTGTTCCAAAAAAAGATGGTTCACTGAGATTTTGCATTGACTTTCGCTATTTGAATTCTTTGTCCCGGTTTGATCCATATCCTATGCCCAGGGTTGATGATCTGTTGGAGAGAGTTGGAGGAGCCAAGTATATCACTACACTGGACTTAAGTAAAGGATACTGGCAGGTGGCGCTAGCACCTGAGGCACGAAAGCTGACAGCATTCCGAACACCATTTGGTATGTACCACTTCAAAGTGATGCCATTTGGTCTTCATGGAGCACCTGCCTCTTTCCAACGACTTATGGATCATGTTTTGAGAGACATGTCGGATTTTTCAGCAGCCTACTTGGATGATGTGGTTGTGTTTAGCCAAACCTGGAGGGATTACATGCTTCATTTGCAGCAGGTGTTGGGGTGCATCAGGAACGCTGGACTGACCATCAATCCCTAGAAATGTGCCATCGCCAAGAAAGAGGTGGCTTATTTAGGCTATGTCATTGGATTTGGCAAGATTAGACCTCAAGTGGGGAAGGTGGGGGTTGTTCAATCTTTTCCTGTACCTGCTACCAAGAAGAAGGTGAAAAGCTTCTTGGGTCTTGTAGGATGGTACAGAAAGTTTATTCCTCATTTTGCAGAGCGCTCAGCAGTGTTGAACAACCTTACCAAGAGCAAGTTGCCAAATAAGATTAAATGGACAGCTGAATGTGACAAAGCATTTAAAGATCTTAAGAATGCTATCTGCAGTGAGTCTGTTTTGCATACCCCAGAGTTTGAGAAATCATTTACACTGCAAACGGATGCTTCTGGAGTGGGTCTGGGTGCAGTTTTATTGCAGGAGGCGGATGGAGAAAAGAAGCCGGTGGTGTTTCCGAGCCGCAAGCTTCTGGACCGAGAAACCAGATATTCCACGTTGGAAAAAAATGTATCTCAATGAAGTGGGCCAATCAAATCATTGAGGTATTACCTGCTAGGAGACCATTTTGTTTTAAAAAACAGATCACCAGGCCCTCCAATGGTTGCATCGGATGAAGGATGCGAACACACGGCTTGCTGGATGGTACCTGTCCCTGCAGCCATATGATTTCACAGTCCACTACAAGGCTGGAAAGACCAACATTGCAGCTGACTGTTTGTCTAGGATCCCTGAAGGTTAAGGTACTAGGTTCTTAAAAGAGAGGGGGGAGGAAATGTAATGAAGCTCTTCATTACCTTTTCTAATACATTTAAAAGGCTGTTTTTAAAAGAACAAATGACACTGTATAAGAGATTAGTGTTTTATTTTTAGTTGTTGGATGTTTTGGGCAGTTTCTTCTCGGCTGTTGCTGTTGAGGTCCTGTCCTGTTAAACAGACCAGACAAGTTGATAAAATAACAATAATGTCACTAATCTTTAAAAGTGTTTCCCAGTGTGTTAAGCAAATGACTTCCCTCTGTTTTCCTTTGTAGGGTGTTCAGGTTAAAAGAGTCCCCGGGGGCCTGAGCACCTTTTAAAGGTTCCGGAAGAGACCATTGTAAATTGAAGGGGAGGATTAAACTGTGTTCAGCTTAGTATTTAGTGGTTAAAAAGTTAAACATAAGTACAGAAGTGATTTTAGGAATGTTTAGTTATGTCTGTTAAAGTAAGATTTTAGCTATTTTGTATGTGTGTTAGTGTATATGTTTGTTTTCTTTATCATGGTAGGTCTGTTAATGGGAGGGGCTATAAAATAGGGCCGGTTCCACAACTGAGAGAGCTGTTGCTGTAGCTGTGACTATGTGTGACAAGGGTTCCTCAATGGATATGTTCAGTTTTGGTGAATAAACACAGAGTGGGTCTGCACCTTTTCTTTGCGTCAAGCCTCCTGCTTAAACCAGCCGCTAAGGCCATTATAACACATGTACTTTGGTAAATGAGTACCTTTGGTGTTCTTAGCTCAATAAAGAGTAGAATCTCTCTGAAAATTGTCAGATAAAATGTTACCTGTCTACTAGCAGATTTTTGGTTTACTCACCAGCCATTTTACTCAGTTCACCAATAATCATTGTGCCAATCACATGGCAGCATGAAAGAATCTAGATGTGTTAAAGTCGACTAACAAAAATTTATATTCAGTTTCAGGATCTAAAAAAAATGGGGATTTAAGTTACTTAAACATAGGTTACCTGGTGTCAAACGGAATGACGACCTACATTTATACTTTACCTAAATTAACCCTGTGGATGTCAGAAGTGCACACATGAAGAACATATACACCATTTGGCTTTATGCCTAAATACAGTATTTTTGAGGGTGTGAGTACTAACTTGAATAATGTATAAAGTTATAGTCAAAGCTGTCAGCAATAAGTTTAATTCAACAGAAACACTTTAACAACTGGCAAAAACAAAAAGTGAAAAAAAGTATTTGCCAACATAACAGCTATGTTATTCAATTACTTTTGCTACTTATTGCTGGCATTTTTACAGGCAGACCCTGGACAGGCCAGCAGTTTATCACAGAGACAAGCAAACACACAATCATGCTTTGGAAATGTTTTGGACTTTGGGTGGAAGTTAAAGGATCTGAAAGAATCTTAACTGGGAGAAAGAGAAAGATCAAGCTTGCTTGGTCTTGGGCAACAATGTTAGCATGACTGATATAAAATAAACAGGAAAATTAACATTTTCCTATGGACTAAGATTTTTAGATAGTTTCAACTCTTAGAATCAAGAAGCAAGAATCAGTTTATTTATATAGCGCCAATTTACAACAGGTGTCGTCTCAAGGAAATTCCCAAGACAATCAATTCAAATCATAGATACATCATTACATTTATGATAGATACATCATTACATCATCAATTGAAAAGGTTTCCAATCTATGGAACCCCAGGAGATTGCATCGAGTCATTGACTTGCAGCATTCACTCCTCTGGAATCAGCAGACCGAAACAATGGCTTTTGTTGTCGTTGACTTTAAAGCAATCCCTCATACTGAGGATGCATGTAGCGACAGTGGAGAGGAAAAACTCCCCTTTAACAGGAAGAAACCTCCAGCAGAACCTGGTTCAGTACAACCAGCCGTCTGCCACGACCGACTGGGGGTTTGAAGAGACAGAAAACTATAATAGATGCAGAGGATACTGAAAAAAAAGAAGCTGTCTCAGCTAACAGAACGCCAGACCAGGTGTGGCTACTATGGAGAGAAGAACACTAAGAGAAAAGAAAAGGTTAACAAGGTTGAAATAAGGGCAACTAAAGCAGATTGGACAAAGGAAGAAAGTAGCAGAGTGAGAAGTGTTCAGATTGTCCTCCAGCAGTCTAAGCCTATAGCAGCATAACTGTAGAAATAACCATGTCTTCATGCCTCATTGAAGAGCGAGACATGAAGGAGGTATAAGCTTAGCTCACACCCTTCAGTATAAAGTTAGCATTTTTACACCTTACAATGATATTTTTTCTCATTGTACTTCAGTTTTTGCTCTCAGGTGTGCATTTCTGCATGCATGGTTGTAAGTGATCCATGCAATGTTTTTATGCAATGAACAATGCAGATTATAAAGCCTGCCACTATATATACTAATAAGTGCATTCTTGAAAACACCCTTTACCTCATTACCTACTTTACTCAAACACAAATACACAGGTTGCACAAAAACAGAGAAATATAAATCTATATGTTTTTGTCAGCCACAAGGAGGAAACCCACTCATAAGATAACCATATAAATGTATACCTCTACTGTTTCCTCTCTAGGAGTTTTATAAGGAGTTTTAAAGACCAGACTTTGTATTTTTAGGTTGATTTGATGTATTCTACAAGATAAAATCCTCAACTTATCTTTGTTTGCTCTTCTTTCAAGCTCTCTTGGCAATCCTTCATTCCATCATGGTATGATGGTTTTTATCTATGCGTGCAAACAGGCAGCAGATTGCTACTTTTAAAATGTAAATATGGGTCCTTTTTGCATGTGTGTGGCTCTACTTTTGTAGTATATCTTTAGTGTGGGCATTGTAAGTATGCCCACACATGCACATGCCCACTTATAACCACACAAAACATGGATCTCAGTGGGTTATCTTGCTCTTTATGTGGGACATCAAATTAACCTATTAATGTAGGTGAGTTTGGGCAGGGATTAATATAAAACTTGCAGGACAGCAACTTTTTCACAGAAAAGTAGAAGTTGGTTTTTTTGTGCCATTGTAGGACTTTGGGGGGATAAACAGTCTAGTTACTGTAAAATGGTTTCAGGCTCTTCATTGTAGATGTTGGTGAATTTACCCACCAGGGTCTGCAGAGTCTTCACTGATGTCTGTCCAGTGGTCCACACTTCACTAATAGAATCAAGAAAAATCAAGAATCAGTTTATTTATATAGCATCAATTGAAAACACATATCGTCTCAAGGTACTGTACAAAAAAAAAATCACATTCAAAACATAAATACATCATAAACAAATCAGTTCCAAAAAGTTTCCAATCTTAGGAAACCCAACAGATTTCATCGAGTCATTGACTTGTAACACTCACTCTTAAATCAGCACACCTAAATGATGGCTTGTGCTGTCGATGACTTTACAGCAATTCCTCATACTGAGCATGCATGTAGCGACTGTGGAGAGGAAAAACTCACTCTCAATACTCATCCTTTAACAGGAAGAGTATTGTTTTTTTGTTTTTTTGTTTTTGTTTCTTTGTTTTTTTGGGGGCGGAGTGCCTACTTGGACACACATATATCATGTAAAATAAACAACACTGATGTATTGCAGCAAGCACAATAACGCAATTACGCAAGTTCAATATTAAAATTTACGTTTTTTTTATTTGATTTATTGATTTGAAATAGTTCCTAATAGTTTATGTCTTTGTGTGTCTTTTACATTAATGGTTCATGGAAAAGACATAAAAAAATCAGCTAGTAGCAGTGTTCTAGTTGTAGTAGTACTAGTTGTATGGTACTAGACTCACCTTCACAAAAAGTTTTGTTGGATGGGGGTGTCATTTTAATTGCATCAGTCAAAACCCCTTAAAAATAAATCTGACAAAAGTTTTCTTACTCTGTCTGGAGGCGTTAAGCCACATGGGGCACACCTACACACAGGAAGTGTGTGAGGCCCCCCGTCTGTCCAGCAGGCTGCAAGATGATTCTCTGCAAGGAATTGGACCTCCTGCTAATTTATTCACACTTTTGGCCAATGCAAACCAACTGTTAGAATTACACTGGGATTCAGACATGCAAGCATGTTATGCTCAAGCACTACATGGGTGCATCATTTGTAACTAAGTTTAACCAGATATTCTCATATGATGATTATCATAATATATGCTGTCTGACTTCTGTTGTTTTTAGTTCTGTGGCTGGAATGTGTCAGATCCACACTTTTTATGCCCTGAAGCTTTAAACTCACACGCTTTCCGTAGAATAAGAGCATACTGTTCATGAAAACTGTAAAATGCATAACACAGGTACTGGTGAAGGCAATATCTGTGCAAACGTTAGCATTTTTGAGCTTAGTTAGATTCTGAATGTGGATTTTTCTGATTTACCCAAATTACATAGAGGAATATAATACCTATTCAGCTCAACCAAAAGCTGGCAAAATTATAAGGAGAAAAAACAAAACAGTAAACACAAATAAGACTGAATATGCAGATCAGTATTCTTGGGCTTTATTCATCTTAAATGGCTTTTTTCATGCAGTCATGATATGTGTCTTGCTTAAATCTGTTGCTTTAGCGTACCATATTCTGCTTTTTCTCTGTCACTTGTTCTAATTTAAAAATCCTATCAGGTCAAAACTGACATCTTCAATTTGGACACATAATGTGCTTTTTTATTAGTAAGGAAGAATAGAAATGGTGAACGTTTATAGTTTGTTTGATTAATAAAAAAATAAAAAAAATTATTCATTATTATTAAGAAAAGTGACAAATACATTTTCTGTATATCCCCAAGTATATTTGTTTAACAAGGAGCAACAGTTTAAGATTGTAGTGATAGCTGCTGCCGCTGTTGATTTTGGTGTCACGTTTGAAATCCAAACCACACATTACGGCCTATGTTTAGGACTGAGTGGATGAGAAGGGGATGCAGAGGGAGAGAACTGTAGACTGGGACTTAAAAGCAGACCTCTAGACCTTCTTTCAATGTTTATATAGTGGTGGTAGGATATCCTGCTACATGATGAAATTGTTACTAACATGCCAGTGTTTATGTGTGGCTGTTGAGTGATCATGCCAAAGGTTAAAACTCTTTGCAGAATCAACTGAAACTGGGGGGCGGGGTCTATCCTTAGTCTGTGGCATTGGTAAAACAGAGAAAAGACTAAATGCATTGATCATAGTTGTAATTTCTGTTGCAGCCCCTGTAACTTGTTATCTGAAGAACAGTCAGTGGTCTCTTTCAACCAAATCACAAGCTTTGGTGATTCGGTGGTCTCTACAGAAAATGTTTTGCTGCTCAGGAATACTTTACGGCAATCAAAGTTCAGCCACACTGACTAAGACCACAGCAGTCATAAAGTTGTACAACATTTCACGAGGAGCTTATGCTTTTTTTGTGAAGAGCCAAACCGTTTTTGAGTGCAACTTGGAATACACACAAATTAATTTTTGAACAAAGTGCCACTTTTCTGTGTTCAGTCTGCGAGCACTGTTATTCTAAAGGAACAGAGTTTTGCTCAAACTTTTTATATTTGAGGTATGTTCTTTATGTACAGCTGTTCTTTGGTTTTGTATTCAAACTACTGAACGGGTTATTGTTCATACTGTAGCTATAGCTCCAATATTGGGATCAAAATGTGTCACTACTGCAGGTACATTGCTGATTGAAAGTTTGTGAACAAGTTGAGTAGTTTAGAATTTTCTTTTTTTAAACCATGATTTTCTTATTTTCTCATGACCAGGCCTTGTATATGAAATGTCAGGTTTATGTTTATCAATTCCATCTGCTTGTTTTGAGGGAAATGTGTGAATTGAGGCAGACTAAATTAAACATGGAATCAGCGCATCTGCAAAAGTAAATGAAGCACAGCTGCACTGGTAAAGACAATCAGGTAAAAAACTCAGGTGAAACCCATGTGAGTGCTCGAGTAATCAATTAAGCAGACCAAAGAAATGAGACATCCTTAGGAAAAGTTTTGAGGTGCACTGGTTAAAAGGGAGAGGAAACCAACCAAACCACTGTTGTGTCAAGGCATAAATACCAGATCTACAATGCCGAGAGGAAAGGAGACATCTGAGGACATCAGGAAGAAGGTGGTGACAGCCCATCAGTCTGGGGAAAGTTATAAGACCATCTCCAAAAGATTCCAGCTTCATCCATCCACTGTGAGACAAATCATTTACAAATGGTGGGCATTAGGCATCACCACAACTCTGCCCATAAGTGGACGGCCGTCAAAACTTACACAAAGAAGCACCAGAAAAATAATAATGTAGGTAAAGGCCAACCCACGCATCACCTCCAGAGAGTTGCAAACGTCTCTGTCAGCGTCTGGGATAAATGTACTTGCTTCTACAATAAGGCGAAATATCAATAGACATGGCAATCATGGAAGAGTTGCTAGAAGGAAGCCTCTGCTCTCAAGAAAGAACAAAGCCGCCCGTTTAAACTTTGCCAGAGAGCACTTGGACAAACCAGAGGCTTTCTGGAAGTCCATTCTCTGGACAGATGAATCCAAAGTTGAATTATTTGCCACAATCAAAGGCGCCATGTTTGGAGAAAAGTAAACACTGCATTTAAAGAGAGGAACATCCTCCCAGCAGTGAAGCATGGTGGTGGAAATGTGACAGTCTGGGCCTGCTTTTCTGCCTCTGGACCTGGACGACTCCATATAATACAGGGAACCATCAATTTCCAGGACTATCAACAAATTCTTGACCAGAATCTCCTGCCATCAGTCAGGGAGTTGAAGCTGGGACAGAAATGGATTATGTAACAAGACAAAGACCCAAACCATTCCAGCAAAAGTACCAAAGAATGGCTTAAGAGAAAGAAGATTCACATTCTGGATTGGCCCAGTCAAAGTCCAGATCTCAATCCCATAGAAATGCTGTGGCAAGATCTGAAAAGCACAGGACATGCCAGATGTCCCTCCAACCTCACTCAACTGGCAGAGTTTTGCAAGGAGGATTGGACAAAAATCCCAGAAAGGAGATTTTAGACACTCGTTTGTGGTTACAGAAGACGTTTAGTTGAAGTAATGGCTGCAAAAGGAGATGTCACAAGGTACTAACTGAAAGAGTTCACATACTTTTGCACTTGGCAGATCTTCTGTTTTTTGACAGATACAATACTTTTGTTGAATAAATAATGAAAACATGTTTCTTTTTTTCTTTGTGTCCCTTATTTGGAACATCTGCTTTACAATTTGAGATTTGGATGCTCATTTCACATGATTATTAGAATTTCTCTTTAGAAAACAATGACGTTGTGCAGGTGGTTCACAAACTTTCAAGCAGCACTGTATATGCTATGACTGAACATTTGGAAGGAACATTTGGATAGGATGTCACTAAACATTTAGTATCTCCACTAAGCACATAAAAGAAAAAGGTAAAAATCCAGTTTTAAAATGTCATCTTATTATATGAGAAACAATATGGGTTATGTCATTATATTATGTGATTGATACTTTTAGGCAATTGAGGCAAACTCCGACCTCTTCACTTTTACTTCAGCCGCTTATCCTACATATTAAGATATTTAGAAGAAGTGCTTCATACTTATCTTGTTTGCCATTAAGTGATGACATTGATTTTGTTCATTTTACACATTCCCTTTTAGAGATTTCCATTTACAGAAATAGGCAATAGGTGTTTATAAATGGCAATCCATCGCTAACATAAGGGCAGTAAGTTCCATTTCAAGGAGACATGTCTCCAAAGTCTTATTTTTAAATTATGATGTAAATTGGAAGACAAACATTTTGACGTCAAAATTCTGATTCCATCATAGTGCTGAACTTTAAAGGGCTTCTGTTAGACTGATGAAAGAAATCCTGTCAAGCTTTAATCTAAAATAATGTAAGCAGAGACCTTAAATCCTGTCTTGTATGTGGTTGGCTCTGTGACAACGTTAAGTTTAGTAACTATCAGTGAATGCTGGCGCATGGAGGATGTTGGTATTTCTCAGCTCTTTCTACAGGACTGGCCAACAGGAAAACCTCCAAAGTGTTCATGTACTCCTTTAATCTTCACTGTTAAACCATTTCCATTGTAGTTTTTTCATATCCAAACATAACAATAGCATCGGAAACAGTGATAGTTCCTGTGGCTGGTCTTAAATATCAGTAAAACTGTTCTCTATGCAATGGGATGAATGACCTTTCAGTACACATTAACCCTAATTAAGGACATGGATATGTATCTATCTCTGTGCAGTGCACAAGCCTTTATCTACCCCGGTTATAACAAAAGTGTGTATGTAAACTTGAATGTCTCTGTGTGTGATGCAGTTTTAACATAAGATCTTACTGTTAGGAAGGGGAAAAGCTGTGTGTTTTGGGTAAGGATGAAATCTCAAATGTTGCACAAGGTCTTCTTCCTGAAGAGCTGTCTGATGTTTTTTGATGAAAAGCCTGATCTTTTTTGTCATCTACTTTGATATTTTGGTTCTCTGTTCCACTGGGTGAAAAATTACTCCAAAATTGCAATCTCACCTCTATTCTTGACCTTGTCTTTCTTTCTCTTTGAACACAGTGACACTTTTTTTTCTGTACTCCGGCTGCAATGACCATAAGTCTACAGAGTATTGCAATGTATGGCTTTTGCGCTCAAAGTGTGAATATTTTATATTATATTCATGTACGTTCTTGTTTTACAGCTGTTTTTCAGTTCTCTAATAAAAATGTGAACCAGATCTATTGTTTATAGCTACAGATCAAATATTGATAACTAAATGGTAACACACTCTAGACCTTCAATCTTAGTGTCCTGAAATGTTAAATCACCAAAATACTACATACATAGTATTAACTAATTAACTAATTTAAATAGATACTCCAGGCATCACTGCAATGGACTGGCGACCTGTTAAGGTTGTACCCCTGCCTCTCAACCATTATAAGCTGGAGATAGGCACTGGCAGACCTCTGCGACCCCACAAGGATAAGCGGTTTAGATAATGGATGGATGGATGGATGGATGGATGGATGGATGGATGGATGGATGGATGGATGGACACCAGGCATCAATGCTCAACAGCCCTAAATTCTCACCCTTGGTCTAAAATATTTTGATCTGCAATGAAGGCAATACTTTTTTTATTTTTTAGAAAAACAAAATTTTACCTTTTTTTTTTACTGTGTATTTACTGAATTAGGATTGAATTATTACATGCATATAAACTAATAAATACATTTTGTTTAATTTCATTTGCAATTCGCGTTTTTTCAGAGGGTTGTGAATCGCTTTGTTCTGGGCAAATTGTCTCAAATCATGTTTTATCAACTACTAGAATACATTTCCTGTCCTTGTGTTTTATGTGCACAAAGCCGGCGTTATTATTTGAAAGCAATACTAAGTTCTCCTTTTGTCTGTGTCCAAAGTAAATATGAACAACCTCTAGCTTGAAAGACAATAGCGGGCAAGCTTATGCACATTTCCTTGTCCCACTTAGGAGGAAATTTTATATTGTCAGCCTCTGACTGTCAGCTCTGTAGGTCCTTCTAAAGTAAATTCATGCATAAAAGCGGAGAGGTGCTGAAAGCCAGATATGTGAAACATATTCAACAAAGACATTCAGGCTTACTCTTGCAGACGTGGAGCAAAAGAGGAAACCAGACGGAATGGATCGACAAAAGAGAGGAAGTAAGAAGAAGTCATTAAAGAGGTCTGTCTGGCACACATTGCTCGCAGGCATACAGTGCTGCTTGAAAGTTTATGAACCACCCGAACATGGTAATTGTTTTCTAAAGAGAAATTATAATAATCATGTAAAATCAACATTCAAATCTCAAATTGTAAAGCAGATCTTCCAAATAAGGGACACAAAGAAAAAAAGAAACATGTTTTCATTATTTATTCAATAAAAGCATTGTATCTGTCAAAAAACAGAAGATCTGCCAAGTGCAAAAGTATGTGAACTCTTTCAGTTAGTACCTTGTGACACCTCCTTTTGCACCCATTACTTAAACTAAACATCTACTGTAACCACAAATGAGTGTCTCACATCTGCTTTTTGGGATTTTTGTCCACTCCTCCTTGCAGAACTCTGCCAGTTGAGTGAGGTTGGAGGGACATCTCAACGTGCGTTCGTTTTATTTGTTCCTCAGAACGGTACAACTGCAGTACTCAGAAGATACAGCAGATGACAGCATAACAATCTGTTTTAATCATTGAAAAAAATTACTGCATCATATTTCAATACTCCCACTTAATTTTTTTAATGGTTTTAAGACACAAGATAGTGCTGAAATAACTTTTAACTCAACTTGCAAGACTAACTTTTTATACTCAACAAGAAATATTGTCAACTTTACAATGAAAACCAAAAAGCAAAACATTCTATCACAGATTTACATTGGAAAAAGACCAATCTTTCTTCTAAAATTCTCAAACTTCTGTCTTGCAAGAGGCTTTGTCAAGATATCTGCCTTCATCTCGTCGGTTGAACAATATTCTAACTTGACTTCACCATTCTGCACACACTCACAAATGTAAGGGTAACGAATGTCTATCTGCTTGGTTCTGGAATTGTCCACTGGATTCTTGGCTATATCAATGGCTCCTTGGTTGTCCTCCAGAATCTCTGTAGGCTTTGTGACCATACCAAGATCATTCAGTAATCTTCTCAGGCAGGTACGTTCTTCAGCTGCTTGACCAAGGGCAACATACTCAGCTTCTGCTGTTGAAAGTGCAACCGTTGCTTGTTTTTTGCATTGCCAGCTCACTGCTCCTCCACTGAGTAGAAATATGTTGCCTGTTGTTGAACGGCGGTCGTCCTGATCTCCAGCCCAGTCAGTATGAGAGAAACCAGTCAAATCTTTGTTCCCTGAACAGTCATACTTTAGAGCAAGGTTAAAGTGCCCTTTAGGTATCGAAGAATCCTCTTCACAGCAGTCAGATGTCCAGTATTTGGATTTCCATTAAACTTTGACACTGCACTCACTGCTTGTGCTATGTCTGGTCTTAGTGTCATCCTAGCATACAGTAGATTTCCAACCATGGACTGATATGTTTTTAGATTGACAGGATTACTGACATCATCTTTTTTCAGCTTTACACTGATGTCAGCAGGGGCTGCAACAGGATTTGCTTCATCCAGCCCATATTTTTGAAGAATGGTTGAATGTACTGTTTCTGATTAAAAACAAAATGCAGTTTTTTGCTTTGTCTTGAATAACTGAGATGCCGAGGATGTAGCACATTTCACCCAAGTCCTTCATTTTGTAAGGCTCTTGTAGAGTCAGTTTTAACTCATCCATGCTTTCAGTTGACTCTGTTATCAGCATCAGATCATCTACATAATCTGCAATTATCTTCAGCTCCTGTGATGACCTCACAAACACAAATGGATCTGAGGTGCTCTGCTTAAAACCAAGGTCCATCATGAATTTTGTGAACTCTTTATTCCAACAACAAGGAGACTGTTTTAATTGTAGATTGATTTTTTAAATTTGCATACAAGGTGCTCCTGACCTGGTTTGATGTATTCCTCAGGTTGTTCCATGTATATTTCTTCCGCCAGGTGTCCATTTAAGAATGCAGTGACAACGTCCATTTGATGTACATGTAGGTTATTCTGGCATGCAAAGGACAATAAAGTACGAATTGAGCTAAAACGTACCACAGGCGAAAACGTAGTAGTCAGCACCATAGAGCTGTGGGTAACCTTTGGCAATAAGTCTGCACTTGTATCGCTCCACTTCTCCATCACTTCGATGCTTCACTTTGAACACCCATCTTGACCCAATGACCTCTTTTCTCCTTTGGTAGTTCCACCAGATCCCATGTTTAATTTTCTTCTAGTGACTAGTATTCCAAATCAGCCGCTTCTTTCCATTCTTTTGCATTTGGACTCTTTAATGCTTCTTTCAGTGTGATTGGTTCCATGAACGAACACACATTAGCACAATGATCAACAGTCACCATATCTGCAAACGCGTCATATCCATATCTCTTTGGAGCCCTTCTGATTCTGCTTCCTCTTTTAATAGTTTCATCAACAGTGACATCATCAGTTGTTTCCTTTTCTTCTGTGATGGTAGCCACCTCTTTCTCTCGACAAGAAACTTCCTCCTTCTGTTTCCAGTCTCCTTCTGTTTCCGACTCATTAGAGATGACATCCTTTCGAATCAGAATTATTTTTTCTTCATTGAACAGACAATATCCTTTTGCGTTGTTTGCATATCCCACAAACTGTTGTTTGCATATCCCAAAAGCTGTAAAGCTCAGGCTTTACAGCTTTCTTGTCAAGTTTTTGTCTTTGAGCGTCTGGAACATGTGGATAAGCAACACAACCAAACACTCTCACATGGCTCATGTCAGGTTTTTTACCAGACCATCGTTGGTAGGATGTCTGGAGTTTAATAACAAGCTGTCAAACTGGAGTTTCACAGCTTGTTATTAAATACAAATGGGACGTACTCACATTTACCACTAACATGAAAAATGCTCTTTCTCTCCGTCTCTCGAATTCTGCCTGAACTTTTGTGCTAGCGTCCGGAGTTAGCATATTAGTCTCCGTTAGCATGCCCCATAGTCCTTTAGCCTTTAGCAAATGCTCCATCTGAAACTTCCACGTTGCCCAGTTCTCTGGTCCTTTTAACTTGTCGATAAACATCTTGTCATCCATTGTAAATCCCACAATTCCGATTATCTGACTCAAAAACTTCACTTACAGAACTTTTTAGCGACGCTCTGGGCCCATAACCTGAATAGAACAGGCGTTTCATAGTGCTTCATATTTCAACATAGCTTTCTTTCATTTATTATTTAAAACAGGAATATAAAGCCTATATTTTCAGACACTGAAGACTAAACTAAGAAATGTAGATAATGACTTTTTATCTAAATGTTACAAGAGTGCAATTCAGAACAAGGATGGTTTTGGTTTCTTTTTCCCTAATATACTTATTGGGGTTTTATATAGATAATAGGTATTTCTGATTGTTAGTAAAACATGACTTAAAGAGAAAAAATATATAAACTTTGCCATTTTATACACCACATCAGTATGTATTTTCACATTAATTTTAGTTATAATTATATGGATACATAAAAATACAAATAAAAGCCATACTAAACAAAAAGCAAGACATAAATGTAAAACAAAATATGGGATAAAACCTGCATTTTCTTTTACTTTTCAGAGATCAGGTTGCAATCTAAGAATTTAAAAAGAAAAACACATCTCACTTCACACAACCTTAAGGGATAAATAGTCCCTGAAGCCACTTGGATATTCTCCAGGCAGGACTTGACCAGTAAAACGCTGAACGTAGGTCCTCAAAAAGATCCCAGACAATGTTTCCTGATTCCTTTTCATGAGGGGCGGCAGCTCTACTTTATCTCCTCCTGAATAACATATTGTGTCATATAACATAAGGCTGATTGGAGCTACTCAACAAAAACACATTTATTACTGCTTGTGCCAGGGATTTTATCATTTAAGTCTCATTTATGGCAAGATGAAAACTGATAATTTAAATGCTTTGCTTTATGGTATAGTTTTTTTCTGTACCTTTGTCATGTTTCTACAGATGAAGTCCCAGTTTAATTGTCCCAAGCCATCCTACCACCACCTGTGACACACTGGGCTAAAAACCACTCCAACACACCTAATCATCTGCAAAGCCAAAGAGGACACCCTAATTTTCTTAGCTCAAACAGGCTTTACAGGTCCTACAGCAGACAGTAAATAGCATGTAGGCTAAAACGTTTCAACCAAAGCCTTCAACATTTATGATTAAATCTTGACTATACCACCATAATGAAACAAGGGAGTTTGATAACTGCCTCAGTGACCTCAGCCTATTTCTTTACAAATGACAGATAAGGAGATCCCAAAGTGCTCTGCCCAATACCCAACAATTGGGTAGAGCAATGGACAAGCACACCCCTCATAATCAGCACAGTGATCCAACCCATTCTGCACGCTGCACTTTACCATGTGTAATGCATATTTTGCACAATAACTGTACATCTCGGACTAGTATTCTAATTGTATTTCATATATTTATATTCATTCACTCTCATAATTCTGTACATCTGCACATAAAGATCATGTAGTATATCTGTATATATTCAACAAATGGTGCTAGTTTTTACTGTAAGTTTAATGTGTATATTTTTGTATTTAATGTGTATTGCATCCTTGGCTTACCTTTGATTTGTCAAATATTTTTCCAGAACTTGCTCAAGGCCAACCTAAGCCCTTCTCAATAACCTCTCAGATTTCCTCCTGTGTAAAAGTTTTTGCTTCTGCAACCATAAAAGCCACAGTCATTTTGGCTACCTGTGTTTTTGTTCTGCATCAGGGATCCCCAAGGACAAGGAAGCCCTGAAGGTCCTCCATCTTCAGCTTGATGGAAAAGGCATTAGGACCCCCTCCTAAAATAAATCCTACTAGATATACCAGAGCCAGACATGCTGGTTCTCATTCCTAATTAAGCATTTTGTTTTCTACATTTTCATATTAATATGTCTTAAATGTTTGTAAAGAATTTTTCATTATGTGTAAACATAAGTACATGAGAAAATTATGTTTGATTACTAAACCCCATTAAGTCCACTCATTAAGATGGCTACATTAAATAGAGAACAAGCTTACGTGCCCCACAATGGATTTGCTTTGTTTACCTAAATGGAAGTTATATCATTTGAAATAACTTCTCACTTGTTCCATATGCAGAGCTTCTGACCTCTCCTCCCTAGTTGGTGACGGCACAGTTATTCTTACCAATATTAGTTTTGCTGGAGCTTTCTTCTTGGTTAAAGAGAGTTATTCCCCTTCAATTTAGATATAGAAATAAATCTTTCTTGGAAAAAAAAAAAACATGACACAAATAATAAGGCAAGAACTTCTTTTTTTTCTTTAGTAATGTCCACCAGGGGTCAGTCTAATAAAAAGAATGAAAACTGAATGGGACCATGTTAGTGTTCCGCAGAGCCTCCACTGTCACTTGAAAACACTAAACACTTTTGGATTAGTGCTCAGAATAAGTTTACAATCTCTCCTTTAATATCTTAAAAATCTATAATTGCTGCTCTGGCAGTTACTGAAAAAAACAACTGTCCTAATGCATTTTTGTTTGTATTTCGTCAAACTTTAGAGATTGTATAGACATTTTATATTTCATTTATGGCCAATCAAGTGATATTAGTATATTGTAAATGTAGTTTGGTGCAATTAAAAAGTCAACAAGGAACTATGCAATGCTAACTACTGTAGATGGAAGGATAAAGTCTAAAAATGAAAATATAGGAAAGTTTTAAACACTTCCATGAACTTTCCTTGATCATGACATTTTTATTTCCCTGCTGCTTTCTTTTTTGTCTCCTTGATTAGATCCTGGCTGTGAACTGGCATATACAAAAGCACAAAAATAAATGCTATTAAAACTAGAAAACAATATTTTTATCTATACTATACATTTATGTGATATGCTATATTATTATTAGGTTGTCCTAAAAAATTAACTCGAATTAATTGGCTCTTTTGTAACAAAATGGTCAAACATCAGATCAGTAGCCTATAAGATTGTTTTTTACGTGAAGTATTTGAAGCAGCAATGAGCGATCAGCAAGAGCAAAGCAGTCACACGAGATTAATGTTAGGGTCAGATAAAGTTTAAATACAGCTCTAATCACATCAACTTTCCTTAAGCACACACATTGTCAATATGGCATCATTCCTGCTGCCAGTCTCACCCTTCCTCACCCTCTTGTTTCAATCTTACCCTCTTAAAATCCAGACAGCCCCTGTGTAGCTTCAGCCTAAATCTTTCTACAAGATTTAGGCTTCAAAATATTTTTTCTTCTTCATTTGGGCTTATAACGGAATAATTTTGAATAACTCTAGTTATCTATCCATCAATGATATTACATTTATTTAGTGCTGTGTTTAGAAAAAGAAAAATGTAAATTAAAAACAATTTATTAGAATTAATGAATGATCATTGGCACACTGAAAAGTCCCATGCTGCACCTCTTGTGAAAAAGTTATTTATATTAGAATATGGCATTAACATCCTATGTCCACTCCCTAAGTTAAACCTCAACACTGCAGGGGGTGATTCTTTATTTAGGTCATGGGAGTGTTAAAGAGTTAAAACTGAAAAGAGATTGATATCAGCTCTAATAACTGATCCGTCTGCTTCAATTCTATATGTACCAACATCTAAAGGAGGGAATAAGACAACATTTAGACAGAAACACACTTTTTTGACTCTCTTTCAAAGAGGGGATTTTTTCATTAACATAATTTTCCGTGAACAGTATGATGCTTTGAAAAGTCAAAGCATTCGTTTTTTTCTTGTTTCTTTCCACCATTTGTAGTATTTAAAATTTTACATTAAAGAGAAATTAGAATCAAACAAAACAAATACACAACTCAGCATTAACCATCTTTTTTATACATAAATTCCCCTCAGATGACTCAGAAACTCAGTTAAAAGCAAACATATTTCTTATCCACTACCGTTCCTCTGACAAAATAAGTAAGTTGTTCTAGTAAATGCATATACCTTATGCTTTCCAAAATCCATCAATTTTAAATGTCTGGAGCTAAAAACACAATGTTTGGCTCATTGCTTTCTTCCCTCAGGTTACATCATCCATCGCCATGGTTTTTTACTTCCATTCCTATGCCAGCAATGTCCAGCTCAAGATCTCCACCAAATCCATCACCACTATCACTCGTTTCAGCCTGACCAGCTGTCTTGCTGAGATAAAACCATGGATGAAATCAATTTTCCTCAAACTCAACTGTGAAAAAGTTAGCATTCCTCATAATTAGTCCCAAATCCCCTAGTGAAACCGCAACACCACTTTGACTCTATTTACGCAGACACATCAAAACCTATCTCTTCAGAACTACTTTTATTGTGTGATTAATGTTCTGTTTTATGCTTATTCTGTTTCTAATGTCCAGTGCTGTTTTCAGTGCTATGCATTTCAATTATTTACTTTTAGAATTTTGTTTGATGTATGTGATATTTCTAAATATCTTCCTATAAAGTGTCTTAGCTGTCTGAAAAGCACTGTTTAACTAAAACATAATATTTTTCCTACAAGAGTTATGTGACATTTCATTAACCGCATACAGCATAATGGAGGAATTTAATCCGTCCAACTCAGATCTCCATCCGTCCAGCTGATCAATGAAGATTCCTTCACATGTGTTATTAGTACTGTATATAATTAAGAAATATATTTATTTAATGTTTGTTACTAATGTATGCTCAATTTTTGTCCAGGTGCCAGTGTTCAGTTGAAGGTAACACCCCAATCTTTCATGTGCAGGTGCAAAAATTGAAGTCTAGATCTAGAATTTATGGTTTATTCCAAATAAATCTGTTTAAAATACAGTTTAACTCATTTTGGAAGAGGCAAATGAACGTACTGAAACACATAAAATATCCTGAAAACACATAAAATAAATCAGATTTGTATTTTATTTTTATACTGTCATTATCATTCATATATTTAGAAACTCCTTCACGTCACAAATTAAAGGGTCATAGTTTATTGATACAATGATTTAAATGTCTGAGTTGATATATATTTAGTTTTTTACATTAATAGCTGGAGTTTGTATAACTTGATTAAAGTTTTTGGCATTTTTTAGAAATGGCAAGGAAGATTATAAATGATTTATATTGAAATTTGGAATTTGTATACAAACATTTAACCTATTTGAAGAGAGTATTTCCAAATCCCTATTTTAATAGAATATTAAATACAAATGATCAAATTATACTGTCAACAGCCGGACAAGCATCAAGCTAAAATAAAGCAGTATATTTAGCATCCAATTTCTCTTTTAGAAGTCTGCTAATATTCTGAAACCCTTGACACTGTGCCACGAAGTCATTATGAACTAAATGAGGGATTTAGTAGATTTTTTTTTCTTTCCTAAAACTTTACAAAGTCAGAAAGGGCGCATTATTAAGAGAAGCTATGCTGAGGTCCTTGGTAAGTCTTGGTAAGAGGAGCTGTGGAGATCCAGCGTATCTGTTAACTATAAAACATGTGGGAGCAGCACCATAGTAATTTTATTGATACTGATTGATTCTATTTTTTTATTATTATTACTTTGTTTTTTTTGGAGGAGAAACAGTAGTGCTGGTCAAAGCTGATGGGAAGAAAAATATAGCCAAATACACAGCAAAAACCTGTTAAATAAAGACCTGGGTGAAAATGTAACTCTACCAATATGAAAAGTTTTAGATTCATTTGCAAAGGCAGAAGAGCAAATGGATTGAATATGAATTCATACCACTGTTCTGAGACTTTTATTTTTGATAAATCCTCCTCCCACTTCACAGTTGTACATCATAAGTTTTTTTTAATTATTTACAGTGACAAAATGTGGAAAAAATGAAGTAGTAGGAATACTACTCTGGATATTGTTAATCACAAAACTGTGCATCAACTGAAATTAAGATGAAATGCCTCTTTTTTTCTAGAATTATACAGGGAGGGGATTGGCAAAGCTAAAGCAGAATGACATGAAGAAAAGATGGTTTGCAAAGCAGACAGAGTTTTAGCTGGACAGAAACAGACACGCTGACGGGGAAAGGCACAGAAAGAGAACCATGCTGCCAGGAACATTACATAACTCTGTATTGGGGTAGGAATGAAGGAGGAAAGGGGAGAACAGAGAATGGGAGAATGAACACAGGAGCAGACAGGCAGGTAGGGGGGGCCAGTTTAAAGTGAAGATTCTGCTTCACCCTCATGTTTGGGTCAAACAAAGAATTTTCCTTTCAGTTTTAGTTTAATCAAAAAACACATTTTTTACTGAAGGATTACCTATTCGAATATTAGAGTGTAAATATAGCTGAGAACTCTCACTTACTTTAGCTACAAAATGGACAAAGAACAGTTTACTGTACACAATATGTGAATTTTGAAGAGATTATAAACAAGGCCAAATCGAATGGGAGCCATAATCCATGATAATCCTATAGAAACCCCAGCATGCCCGATTGCCAGTCATCTGGCTAGCCAGCAGCTCAGCAGTCAACTGTTCAGCCTGAACTCTTGTTCATTTCTCTGAATGAATAATGAAAGTGACTCATATGAAAAGTTTTAACAGTCGTTTATAGCTTTAGCAACACACTGTGCTTTCTTGTTATTTGTTGCTATTGTTAGTTGCCTGCTGTAACAAGTTGGTGTAAAAAAAAAAAGAATCCTCTTGAAAGCACAGTATATCACACTCTACTGGAGGTCTTTAAAGATTTACCTATTTCTGAGCAGAGATGGTGATACAGGGTAACGGTGGGGTTTGTATTAAAATAAAAAAGGTTCGGAGGAAAAAAACTAATGCATTATTTAATCTAGTTAATCAACTCACAAAATCAGCAGAAACAAACAAACAAAAAAACTGATTAAATACCTTTTATTGAAAGCTGGGGTGTTTTTTTCAAATTGTTATTAAAGCTTTTTGACCTTGTCTGTGGAGAATAGCTCTTTTCGCATAATATTATGGTATTGCTTGGATGTCATATACTTATTTAAAGTAGGCGGTTGCTGTCTCAGAAGACCAGCAGTTTATCAGGTAGTCCACCATGTATAAAGTGCATAGATGCCCTAATCAACTTCTAATGGTGGCATTAGGTCTTTTTGGCACACAGATCAAAATTGGGCCACAAATAGAATCGCTTTTCAACCAAAATCTAAAGATAACCTTTGGATTTTTACTTGTTCAGTATTAAAAATTTATTATTGTATTAAAACTAAAGTATTAAAATGTTTGCCTTTTCTAAGATGTTTGACTTTTCTAAAAATAAAAAAAAGTCTGTTTTTATGAAGGGAATTTAGGAGTATTTTAATTTCATGATGAAAGTCACCGTAAAAATTAAAAAAGCAAACTCAGTCAGGGTTGCATACAATTATTCCAGGTGTCACCGATAACAGGGAACACTCCTCTGGGATCAATCATGATGTGATGTTTCAAACAAACTTGATGCAACAAATCAAGGTTATCATCATCACTTGAATTTGACACCTGGAATGTGGACAGAAAGATGTCCTCAGTCATATATCAGGAAATCCTGATATTTGACTAAGTAGTCTGTAAGGAAGATAAAGTATGGAACTTATTGAACATCCAATCAGGACAATCCTAAACGTATTCTACAATCCAAGAAAGCTTGGTTTCAGAAGTCCTCGTTATAAAATACTAAAATCTCTTTCTACATCATTACTAAATAAAAATCTACTCAAATCCTAATCGAGATTTCAAAAAAGTCACCTGCAGCACTAAAGTTTAAGAATGTTAATCAATTAGAGATAACTGAAGGTTGGATGCTTGGCTAAACATTTCACATCCGTACCTACAATGGTTCTCATTAAGTGGTTCAACATTTATGGTATGTATACAATAGTCAATGAAAATGGCAGTTCGTGTTTAATTTTGAGACACCAAATCTATTATGAGCTATTTAAAATAGTTTTGGTTTGAGTTGCTTGTTACAAATCAAAATCAATGTTGGGGCAACTCTTTATGATGGAGAGCACAAGCACACCACTGGAGTCCTCACATTGGTCAGCGAGCAGTTGCACGTGGTTTAGGAGGTGTTTACGGATTTACGGAGCACTCTTTAAATTCTTATAGCTAAGAAAGAGAGATTTCTCATCCGAGTGTTTTCATTTTTATCTTTTATCATTTAATGTCTGCTTCCTCTCCAGATCTCCGAATGCATTATTTTATGCAACATGTTTTGTGTGACTCTATCTCTAATAAGTGTTTTCCACTGATGCACGTGAACGCACCAGCAGCGTCCACCGCTGACAGCGCTCGGCTCTGCTCGCTCCTGATTGGTTGAGGTGTTTGGCAAGGGGGCGTGTCTGCGTCCTGGTACCACACTGCTCCGCCAGCAGCTGAAAGGAGGAGAGGTTTTGTCTCCCCCCCCCACCCCCTCGATCACATCACACACACACTTGTCTTCTCAACGTAAACACAGTGCGAAGGAAGGAAACAAAACGGTGAGCGACTTGTTTTGTCTATCCTAAGTCGGACTGATGGTGTGTTGTAGCGTGACTCGAGATGGTGTCGCGGACTCCATCGCTGCCGCAGCGGCGCGGTCATTAATGAACGGTGCTGTTCGAGTTAAAGCGAAGCGGGGCTGTTTTAAAGCGGTCCGGGTCGATATGCACGCAGCTCCTCAGGCGTTCTCTGGGTTCGGGGTATCTCGTCCTAATGGAAGGAGATAGTGGGCGTGTGAGGAGGGGGTGGGGTGGGGGGTGTCTCATGCAGAGCTCCGTGGATTCGTGTCTCTTTGTTATGGTGGAGATGCCGCAGTGATGGAGCCAGTATGCGACGCTGCAGGAATAATGATTCTTTCTCCCTTTATAATCCATGCTTTGCTTCTTGAGGCGAAGAAAGTGTGACTTTGCCATATGCATCTCTTTTATTGTTATTATTTTCCAACTATATTCTTATATGGGACTCCAGCAAAGCAGCAGAGAGTAAATCTGGATTTACTGTAGTGCTATTACATAAAAGGTTGTCCCTGATGTTACAGCAGTTTAACAGAGCAGCCTGGTTTTCTACAGAGAGTAAGCCGGCCATTATACAGTTACGCCCTCCTCTATCCTCACTCTCCAACACACAGTCTCTCCTGTATGTTAATACGGATAGATGCGTGCTCATATGTTTATTCCTCTCTGTGTTTCACATGTAAACACGTTCAATGACAATCTAAACTCAATATTTAGCAAAAATGATCTTAAATTGCTGGTTTTTAATCCTTTACGAATATAAAATAACTTCATCATCAGTAGGAAATATCCTGTGGTCCATGTCTGTATTTACATTTGGATTAAAAAAAAATATATAGGGCCTTAATGATCTTAACTAAAATGGTGTTCAATTGTTCAAGACGGAAATATGGCAGTGCTAAATTAGCAAGACTGTGTGGTGACTAAAAGATTTGATAAAAGGCAGAAGCAAACTGATTGGGTACTCTAAAGGTAACACTTGAATTGCTAAACAATTAAGATATTCAATTATAACGTCTTTACTGCACTATTGCGTCATCAGTGGAAGGTATGGGCTGGTAATATGACTCAATACTTCATATGTTTAAAATATATACTTCTATTGTCTTCTGGGGAATTCAGACTTCCCTTTCCTCACCTACAAGCTACTCTCATGCTCAGTCTCGGGGATGTAAGAGGACTCTCACACCACTCCTTTGGATGAGCTGCTCTTCTTAGAGCTCTCCTCTGATGGAGCTTCTCACCTTTATATCTAAGGCTTGCCACCTGCAAATATTAGCCGTTTGTGCCTGGGATCTCTTTCTTTTACTCTTATTCTATGTCACGACTGGTGAAATGAAACAGGTATTTTTATCTCAGCCATATGTTCACCGGTCCCTCCTCCATCTTGCCGTTGCTCATGAACTCGAAGTAGAGACTTACCTCCAACACGGTGTTGGTTAATACAATTCATACGATTCAAGGTGTTTTTAATCCCATGTCATTAAAAGTGCACGCCCCTTCCCCACCTGTTGCTTTGTACTGCTGATTAAAAGCGTGTGCAAACTAAGAAGAGTGCTGGCCATCACTTCTTTTAAGATATCAGTTTTTATATCAAACTAACAGATGGCACACAAAGAATTATCAACTCGAGTGGCTTGACTTCCTTTACTTACTAAACAACATGTAATTATTGATTATTTCAGTAATCAAAATGGCATTACTTAAGTGTTATAGATAACTTTATGTATGCAATAGTGAGTATTTCATGATTTTGTTGCTGTATCAGGATTAATCTTTGCTCTTTATTTTTAACAAAAGCAATAACATTATGTTTTATACATTCTAGTTTAAAATAAATGTGTTACAGTGATACTGTGAAAAAAGTCCTCTTTTTACTCAAGCTGATCAAACTGTAAGGATCTAATGAAGGCTCATGCCTTATCACTAGTAATCTAGTGGGACAGAACCTCTGATGCGTAAAGTTATAAATATTTTATAATTATCAGGGTTGAAGTAGAATATTTTGTAGCTGAATAAGTTTCAAAAGCATTCTACATGTTTTTATATTACACCTTTTTAGATGGTACAGTTTCTCAGATTGCAGAATTCAGAGAGATTACTTAACTTCAAAATCGGACAGATATTTAACTATTATTTAATTATTAGATTGACTCCATCCTTTTCTCATCCAGGTTTCTTATTTTAATGCAAGAGGTTCAAAGGTATTCTCAGAATTTGAATTGTTCATGTTTTTAATATCATGCAAAGTAAGAAGTAATAGGTTGTTGTGTAGATGACATTACATTCTACTTGTAAAATATCATACTTAACCATTCATTAAGGAGGCTGAGAGAATGGATACATTATAAGCGTTGATGCTCGATGTTGGTTGGAAGGTTCCCTGAATCAAATCGTTTTTTGTTCCCCACACTACTTTGAGCTGGCTTTGAAAACCAAAGAACATCCTAAAGTGGAAATGTTTAAATGTTTTGTAAGAATAGCCTTTTAAATGCTCTATGCAGAAGTGCTTTATTATACTAAAAACTAAACATGGAAATGTAAAGTGTGGTGACACTGTTGCAGCCCAGATAAATACCGGCATGATTTTATAAAATAAAGTCTGATCTGGCGTGTAATTTATCTTCTATTGTCTTCTGTTAGTCTGACTTAAGTAGCATCTTCAGAAATCTCTGGGGTCTGGGCAATGATTTTCAGTCAGATTTATTTTAGTTTTTTCTTGTTATCTGGAAAGGATTGTCGTAGTGTGTTATTCATTTAAGGCCTTTCTTTTTTATTTTTAAATCTGTTGAGTCTGTAGTTCTGTTGGTACTCTGCAGTAATTTCTAACAATTATGTTCTTTTATTGTCGATCCTAGATCTTTGTAAGGAAGAAAGACTGAGTGGCAAAGTGACACACATCCATTGTGGGAAAAATATGGTGAAATTGGTCAATTGGTCAAACATAAATTTGATTACACCTTTATTGTGCTAATGTTTATCACATAAACAAGTGCAAAGGGGGTCTTTCTGCTTTCAAATACTTGAAAAAATAAAGCATTTACATTAAAACATTTACTCACCTATAGTAGGAGCTCAGAAAAAACAAAAAAGTAAAATGAAAATTTTTTTTAGCACATAAAATATCCTAAACCACATAATTATATAACCATATAATCCCACTTTGGATCACAAGGAGTTGCTCCCCGTATACTGCTGTAATGGCACTAGAAGAATGAATACCCCGACTGGTACGGTTGCCCTTTTATAAATCCTTGAAACAATAAAGTATTGCCCAGAACTTTGCTTTCGTAGAATTTCTGTGTACAGTAGCCAACTAAAATAAGACACTATAGTTCTATTTACAACTTTTCTTTCAAAGATGAAATAATTGGCTGGATTTAATTTTTTATTATAGATTTTTGTTATCTCAGTTGGGTTTGAGTGTGGACTCTAGCTTATATTCATTATGTTTTTTAATGAAAGAAAATCAATAAAACCAATTGCTCTAGTCGCATAATAACAGTTTATAAGCAGCACAACGGGATGAATTGAATGCTATTTTTTGTGGTTAAAGTTCTTATCTGCCATTGGTAAAGGTAAACCAAAGGCAGAGCTGACGACCAGACGATGGATAACTTTAAAAAGAAGAGTGATGTGGGGTTTAAGGGAGCAGTTGAGACAGGCTACTGGACAACTACAGCCGTGTGATTAGGGTGATGGGTAGGAGGGTACTTGTTGTGTCACCTGAAAGAAGTGAAGTAGATAAAGGAGACTTGGTGGTAGATTGAAAATGTCATGGTGAAGAGAAAGAGGTAAGACTGTATGGAATGGGCAAAAGTGTTCTGGTGTAGTTATGTAAAAAAAAAAAAAAAACCAGCAAGGCCGTTTACATAAAAAGAGGCATCTTTTATTTGTTTGTTTAGTAGAGCCTTGCATTGATTTAAAAACATTTTTTATATCCCTGCTTCATTTGTAATTATATTGTCTCTTACAGCTGCTCCCTACTTGTAGGTTAGCAATGGTACATGTGCAGCAGTTACTCAGAAATACAAAGTGAATAGACTATTATACCTTACTGAATTGCTTGAAACAAGTTTTAGAGTTTTCTCTTTGATTTGTGTCTTATCATTCTACTGTCTCAAGAGGCCACCATGGCTACTGCTGGGGGTTTTCAGACGTCTGTCATCGCATTCTTACATGATCTTTGGATTTTAATGCTGTTTTTGGCATTTTTGTTTTGTGTTTGCTGTGTTTTGGTGTTTATCATTCCCAGTTTTCCATACTTTTTGTGTTTTTCTTTTTTTTTAAATGGTTTAGATTCTCACCTGGTTCTCTTGTCCGACCAATTACAGCAGCTAGAAGAAACTCAGTTTCATCACTTGACTCCGGCATAAGTCTGCATTTCCATCCCACAATGTCACTTGACAGGACTTCATTTCTTAAACAAATAATTTGACTTCTGTTCATGGTAATGAGGTTTGTGACCCAACATGTTAGATATAATGTGATTCCATGAATAACCATGTCTCCAGAAAAAAATGGAATCTTGTTTTTATATAGCTTTTGTGCACTTCACTGGAAGTAACTGTACTAACTAGTTTTGTGTTCTACTTTTAATAGTATGTAAAAACTAATTTTAATAATAATAATTAATCCTATTTAACAGTTTAAGTAGCCTTACACTTTTATACGGATCTACTGGTGATATTTCATTCTTAAACAAGTAACTACTAGTGAATTTATAGATCAGATAAAATTATTTTTATCTGAATTAGTTAAACACTGATAAAGTCATTAAAGTGGGAGATTTTAACATTCATGTTGACAACAAAAAAGACAAGCCTAAATGTAGCCTTTACTGCCATTTTAGACTCAATTGGCTTCAGTCCAAAAATCCAGACACTTACCCACTCTCTTGGTCACACTTTAGACCTTGTGCTGAATTATGGCATAGTGTGAAAACATTACAGTAATGCCTCATAACCCTCTCCTTTCTGATCATTTTTTATATCTTTTGAGTTCTTTTTACTGAGTACTCAAAATCTGAAAGAAAATTTCATCATCGTAGATGTTTATCAGACAATGCTGTTACAACTTTTAAAGAATCTATTCCATCTTTAATTTCTTCAGTATCTCAGAGAAATGCAGTGGAGTGCAGCAAATGAATTTCACGCCCTACTCAAATTGATGCTCTTGTTGATAGTATTACGTCGTCATTGCATATTGCATTAGACAACGTAGCCCCCATAAAAAGAAAAGTGAATACTCATGGGAGGTTGGCTCCCTGGTTTAATAATCCTATTTAACCTGGAAAAACAGTGTGCTTCTTTATAAAAGGACCATTTGCAAAGCTAGATCTGTATATTTTTACATTATTAATAGAGGAGAATAAGCATAATCCTAGGTTTCATTTTTAATACAGTTGCCAAACTTACGAGAAATTAAAACTCTGTTGTGCCATCCATTCCTCAAGCTCTTAGCTATAATGGATTTATGGAATTCTTTATTAAAAAGTAAAGTGGCCTTGCTGTAAATTTAGAAGTTGACTAAGGGGACCAAACATAAACTTTGGTGAAAATACCAAAGGTCATGCTCTCCTGCTGACTGCAGGGATCGAGATTGAGATAGGAGTTGGCATCAGACAGCACAGCAGAATGAATGATGGGTCAGCACAAAATGTCCCTCCATGAAATTCACTAATGCATTACAACTTGTTCCTTCTGCACAGGAAGATACCAAGAGGCCTTCGTTAAGAGTTGTAACATTTTGTGTGATCAGAAGGAATCATGTATGCTGACATGTTTTAGTTATTCTTGGACAAACCTAATGCATTGTGTTTAGGCAAGGCAAGGCAAGGCAAGTTTATTTGTATAGCATATTTTCGTGTACAAGACAATTCAAAGTGCTTTACATAAGAAAAAAGACCAGAAAATGAAACAATAAAATCAGTTTTGAATTTAAAAGAAATTAAATTAAAATAAAATAATAATAATAGTACTCAGTTGCTATATGCACAGTTAAATAAGGCTGCTTTCAGCCTGGATTTAAACAACGGCAGAGTTGAAACCTGTCTCACCTCTTCAGGAAGACTGTTCCAGATTTTAGGAGCATAAAACTGGAATGACGCCTCCCTTTGTTTGGTCCTGACTCTGGGCATCAGCAGGAGGCCACTACCTGAGGTTCTCAGAGTCCTGGCTGGTTCATATGGCTCTAACATGTCAGATATGTACTTTGGGGCTAAACCATGAAGAGACTTGTACACAAGCAAGGCTGTTTTAAAGTCTATTCTTTGAGTGACAGGAAGCCTATGCAGAGACTTGAGCACTGGACTAATGTGGTCATATTTCTTGGTTTTGGTCAGAACCCCAAGATTTCTGACCTGATGTTTAGGTTCCAGAGAGAGCGTCAGAAGGTAACCAATGACACTTTCTCTTTGTTTCTGTGGGCCACAGACAATGATTTCAGTTTTGTCTGAGTTTAACTGGAGGAAGTTGTTCTGCATCCACAGACTGATCTGTTCAGTACAGTGACATAATAAATCAACAGGCCCATGTTCTCCTGCGTATTAGCTGGCCCAATGGAAGCATGTACAGATTGAATAAAAGGGGTCCCAGGATCGACCCCTGGGGAACCCCACAGGTCATACCCATTCGGTCGGAGACGCAGTTCCCAATTTGAATAAAGTAACACCTGTCCTCAAGGTAGGACTTGAACCAGTTTAGAGCCATACCCGTGATTCCCACCCAGTCTTTTAACCTCTGTAATAAAATCACATGGTCAACTGTATCAAAGGCTGCGGTCAGGTCCAGCAGAACTAGGACAGAGACTTTGCCTGCATCTGAGTTTAGGCGGATGTCGTTTGTCACCTTGATCAGAGCTGTCTCAGTGCTGTGGTGGGGCCTAAAGCATGACTGGAAAGCATCAAACACATTGTTAGACAGGAGAAAGTCACTCAGCTGTTGGTATACAACTTTTTCCAGCACTTTTCCTAAGAATGGCAGGTTTGATATGGGCCGGTAGTTGTTCAGTACTGTGGCATCCAGACTGCTCTTCTTTAGGAGAGGCTTAATGACAGCAGTTTTCAAGGACTTTGGGAATATTCCAGTCTGAAGTGAGATATTGACTAATTGATCGAGTTGTGGAAGCAAACTGCTCAGCACAAACTTTAGGAATCTAGTGGGTAACTCATCCAGGCAGCAAGTAGATGGACTCAGGCTGCAGATGATCTCTTCAACTGTTTTATCGGAGACGGGTGTGAAGTGTGTCAGCTCCATATGTCTAACTGGGGGTAGAGGAGCTATGTCTGTCGTGGAAACAATTGCATTTTTAATGCCTTGAACTTTGTCATTAAAGAATACTGCAAACTCCTGAAATTTAGATGTAGAAATCAGTTCCAAGGGGATCGAGACTGGAAGGTTTGTTAATCTGCTTACTGTAGCAAACAGGACACGAGAGTTGTTTCTGCAGTTTTTGATGATTTCTGAAAAATAGCTCTCTCTGGTTCTACGCATGTGCCATTTTAATTCATCCAAATATTTTGTTAAAACAATTATCATACTGTCTTTTCTGTTACTAAGTATACTTATGGATTTTGTTTCTTTTGAGAGAGCTCTCATCGAACATCATATATACAGTACAGTAAAATGAATGTACTGTACATATGAATTTATGTAAACTCTCTCTAAGGTGTATTCCTTTTTAAATTTAATTTGGAGAACAGCAAAAATTATAAAAACATAATATGCATATAAAATATAACTGTTTTATTCCAGTTTCTCCTGAATTTTTCCCCCGTTGGATCTGTCCCTAATGTGATGCCAGCCTCACTGTCAACAGCAACAAATCAGACTCAGAAATTCACAGTATGGATATGTTGATGAATGCAAAAAAAAAAAAGAATCTTTAAAAGTCAAAAAGATCTTTAACAGTTAATACAAAACGATGTATTGTGAAACCATTTCTTTGTGTGGCCTTTCCATTGACATCCATTCATATCTATTGCCTAACCTTAAACCTAAACATTACCAGTACATGCCGAAACCTAAATCTAATCAACTCAATTCACACAATAGTTGTACACATTACCTCTGTCCCAGAAGTAACACTTGTAAGCAATGACTCCCCACAAGGATGGTATTTGTTCAAAAGATGTCCCCACAATGTAGCACCAAACAAGTACACACACAGAACGCCACACAACAGCCCCATTTGACAGATTTGTGCAGTTTATAATTGGGCTGGTTGATGTGCTGACTATGTCCACCTTTCTGTTCTATACTAATGTCCTAGATGTGCATTCACAAGTTGGGGGATTGTTGTGTTGACAAAGTGTGTTGTCAGCAGCAACCTTAACTGCTGCTGATCAGACACAGTGTGTGGATGTGTGAGTGTGTCGGAGTCTGTGCCCATCAACAAGGAAACACACAGGAGCTGCTGAGTCACCATAGGGACTGGCTGGACAGTCATCTCAAAATTTGATTAACTGGTTAGATGCCTAAAAATATCACTTATCAAAAATTTTAGATTGTTTTGTTGATTGATTTAAATTAGGGATGTTAACCAATATGTTCAAAGGAGAAGTTTATATTTTATGGTAACATTCAGATTGTCAGCTAAAAAGTACCTTTTGAAAAAAACAACCTCTAAACGGGTAATAAACAGGATTTTAAGCAATACATTTCGTAATGTCTCTTTCAGATGCAGTTCTGAGGCTATTCTAAATACTCAAGTAGAATAGTTTGTAGCCCACCAGAAGTACGAATAGAAAACTTCCTATGTAAAGTGGCTTTGAGGAATAATAACAAAATATAGGCTTTTCTAAATATTTAAACGTTAAACAGAGGGCGCAGTACTCAGGAAAAAACTAACTAAACTTATTGATGAAAAATATGCTTTTAAACTTTCATCTTTTTTCTTAGTTTTACTTTATATTATGTGTTTTTGCACTTCCTGATTTTGTTATCTTAAATTATAACTTCTTAATGCACTTTTTATTCTTTGATTTGCGCTTTATATTGTACATATAATGGACCTCACAAATAAATTTGCCTCTTCTTCTTATATAATAAATAGATGTGTTTTCACTTGGTTTAAACTGGAAATCAGTATAACTAACCGACATTAAACATTCTTTTGTGTGTATTCGATGTGTATAATGGGGTTTGAAGTTAGTGAACTGAGCTAGTGTAATAAGCTAACTTTTCAGTATTTTTATTGATCGGCACCTGTACTTCCACAAAGCCTGATGTGATGTGATAGAAACAAAAAAAATGTTTCTTCTCTGGTTAACTAAAAGCTGTTCATCATTTTTAAATGTTTGCCAGGAAACATCAAAAACTTCCCTATTTGTTGTCGTTCGCCACCTAAAAACAAGATACATTTATTTATATACATTTTATCGACTTATGCAGTTTAAGTAAATAATCGGAGGTTAAGGTGTAATTCCTCATTTCTAGCTCGGCAGCATTTATCAGCTGTTGGACGTTTAACTCTAAACAAATCAGACGTCATCTCATGAACTCATATTTCTTTTACCAGTAAAAGTTAAATAATCAGATACATTATATTCATTCTTTCTTCTTACTAACTGATGATATCTTGGGAAAGTTTGCAGAGTGTGGACATTGTTACCATGTTCTCCTTGATTAAATGCATTTACTTAGCTTTTTCATACTCCTTTTAACTGTCACATAGATACAGCAGTTTTAACTTACTGAGTTTTTCTTAATAGTTTTAGCATTTAGTAGAATGTATTTTGCAAGTTATTTTATATTTTTTTGTATTCTTTTAAGATAAACGTATTATTCTATGTAATGGTAATTTTTGTGGGATTTTGGTTTTCTGCATTAATTTATTACACTATTTCTCATGATAAACCAGGAGAATTGTCTTCAGGAGACTAAAAAGGACAACATATTGCCCTGATTTGATTTAGTAACGTCGGGGAAAATCCAAATTAGGCAGCAATAAAGATGTGTTGCAAGACGGACAAGATTTTCTCTGCCAAGATGTTTTAATGCAGAGGAAAAAAGCCACCATTCATTGCTATATTAAAGCAATGATTGTAATCATAAAGTAGAATATAGAAAAACAAAAGTTGTCAAAATAGTTGTACACATTGCTTGGTCATGGCAACAAGTCACCCTTTTGTTCTATGGATGTAGAAGATGCATTTTTAGCCAAAAACAAGCATGCAGATTTCAGGAACAGTTAGTTCCCCAGGGCCATTGACCTCTCCCATTCATTGCTGTTACATCATTAGTGCAGCTTTTGGTACTCCATAGTGAATTATCACTGAGCTTGGCTGCCCTTTGACTGCAGCAGAGTGACATTGTATCTCACTGAGGACTTGAAAAAGTTGACTTGGTTTTTTGGTCGGGGGAGTAATTTTTCTATATTTAATGCAACTGTGAAATCTAGTGTGGCGATCCCCCTCTTCATGCAGAGATAGCATCTTCTTTATAACTGATAAAGCAGTTTATTCTAACCTGGCAATATATATATATATATATATATATATATATATATATATATATATATATATATATATATATATATATATATATATATATATATATATATATATATATATATATATATATATATATATATATATATATATAT
>JAVLVB010000613.1:3122290-3132380 GCA_032876305.1 Orestias chungarensis | reverse complement strand
AAAAGCATGAAGATTAACAGAGACTTTAAAAATTTCTTCTTACTTCCCTTTGATGGACTGGTGACCCGTCCACAGTGTATGCCGCCTCTTGCTTAATTACTACTGGAGATACGCATCAGCGCCCAGTGACCCTGTAAGGATATGTATGTGTGAAGAAATGATCAAATCCAACACTCAGGTCACTGAATGTGCCATCTTATGAAACCTCTCTGATGAAGCAATAAATAATACACCATGGAGAGCAACAGAGGTCAGGCGGCATCATTTCGGATTGATTCAATTTTAATTTGAAACAGTTTAGTAAATGCATTGGATGCAATTGTGTACCTGTGAATAATCAGACATTAGATTATATTGGAGTTAACCAATGATAAGCATTGTGTGGGAAATTTTTTTGTGTTAGAGAGCCTATGAATGACTCAGTAAAAACACTGGTATACATAAAACTGAAGGAATAAAGATGCTCAAATTGGAAGGGAGTGCAGAAGTTGTGTGAGGTGTCCACTGTGTATCCCCCTATCTGTGAAACAATGGCCCACAGTCCTTCCTAAGGCCTCCTAACAGTCTACTGTATGTCTTCATGGTGGCTGCTGGCCATGAAGTGTGTGTGTTACATTTGCAAGACAATGACAGCTTGTCAGCCTGCAGTGCAGATAGAGGGGTAAACGGAAGCAGAGAACAGAAACAAAACGGTGTTCATGCAGTTAAGGTGTTGGGGTGCAGGGTTTATGGTATGGTTTCTGATTGGAGGTATGTTAAAATAAATGGCAAAATGAAAATATGATTTTTCTGGATTCCTGCAGCTCTCTTCGTTAACTCCGTACGAAGCAAATTGTGGAAGCTTACTTCCTTAGATCGCATGAATTCATTGTATGAGTTAATATTAACAATCATATTATTAATATTATTATCATATTTGTAGTATTACTAGTAGTAGTAGTATATGTTCCACATGTGCAGTTGTTTCTTCTATTCGCCAGTTCATACTTAATGCACTGGCTTAGAAGTTTAAGCACCTTTTACATTGATTCTGTGAGGTATTCAGTCATCTTTGACATTGTCCAGTTAGTAAAGTGACAAGCAAAACGTTGATCAAAACAGTGATCATGATCTGCTCTTCTAGTTCTTGTTTGTGTATAATGTTCAGATGCCTAAAAATTATATTATACCTAATCTCTCTTTCCTCTTCAGTTTTAGGAGTATGGACTTGAGTCTGCGGGATGCTCTTGGTGCAGGTGGAGGCGGGGCGCCGGCCGAGCCCCTCCTTAAGAGAGACTATATTGCTTCACTGGAGAAGGAGAGCTACGACGACAAGGTGGGAGAGAAAGTTTCTAAGACCGACTACAGACCTTTGGTGGATGGAAAGGACACCAAGAGTGGTAAGTCAATGAACTTTGATCCTGTCCCCTGTGTGAAGCTTCACTTCAAATGAATAAACTGAGAATGAGGTGGTTTATGGGCTTTGTGGTAATTCAGCTGTCCGGGTTATTTTGCAACACTCTGTTCTTCCTTTTTCAAACGCTGGCTTTAGGCTTGACCTCAATTTCATCGAATGCAAACAGAATTGAGCATTGGTTTAAGACCAAAGAACTGAAACATGTTTTAAAATGGTTTTGAATTGTTGTTAAAAGGAATTTTGTATTATTTTATAAACTTAAAAATTACTAACTGGTGCTTGTGGGTATATAGATTTGAACATGATTTATTTGACATCTTTATTAGTGTTTCTATTTCCACATGTAATCCTATGTTTTTAGTATAATTTAATATGAAACATGTTGACAAACTGATAAATAAAAGGCATGGCAATCAATTAGCTTCAGAGATACTGAGTTATTTTAGTCAGTTATTTAATTGAACTTACTATAACTGAAATTTTATTACCATATAAGTTAATTTGTTGTGTGAAGAACTCAAAGATTAGTTGGTAAACAGACAGTAATTCAAGGTCTATTTTTCAAATGTTAATAATAATTAACCATATTCCATGTTCATGATGGATGACTGAAACCTTCAGCTCTGTCTGAAACTACACAGATTTAATGAAATTAAATTGAGTGTATAAATTCGGTTGAAAGTTGAACAAAGATCTGATGGCACTGTGAGGATTCAGCACAATTAATGTGTCAGCAAGAACAATGAAAAAAGGTCCACAATAGGAGAGAAGTGAGCTTGGATGTTTAAACTGGGGTAATACTGTGGTAAAGTGCAGGCTGTAGAGATGGAAGGTACTTAAATAGAGCAAACAGTTAACCCCTGATGCTACAGATGAGGATTATCACAGCTCTTACAGAGGCTTTTCTTCAAACATAGAGAGAAAGATGGTCCTAGTAGTCCATTGCGGTTTGTATTACCATTATTTCAGTAGGACTGATTTCTCCCTTTGGTAGTTTCTGTAGTAATGAATGCAGTAAATGGGTGTACCTAAAAATCAGCCAGATATCTGCAGCTGATCTTGAACACTGTGCATCTACATAGTTCAAAAGTCCTTATACTGCCTCTCTGAAGCTCAGAGAATATACTTAAAATAGTTTTCCTTGTTATTAAATTAATAATAGCTTAGCACCGTATTGACATTTCAGACCTAAAAGTTAATATGTACTCTTAACCCACAGAATCAGAATCAAATTCAGCATTCGGTTTTTTTGGTACTCTTATTTTCCTGAATCAAATGGATGAATCCCTTCCTTAGATAGTTTCTCTAGAGTTCTGCTAATAATCTGATTATTTGACTCACAGTTTGGTAAAGGCACATTCAAAAGTTTCAGAAACTGGCCCTTGGAGACGGGAATTGCCCTACTCTGCTATAAATCAAGGTGAAAAAATCATTCAGCTACAGCTCCCTACAATTAATATTAAGTAGAACATAGATTAAATAAAGTCTGGATTGCTACTCAAATAAACCAGAATTTTTATTAACTACAGTCATAAATGATTGATGAAAGGCAGCACAGCTCCTGACGTACCCTTGCACAGCTGGTATGACAACGATCAACACAAGTGGACACATGTTGTCAGCCCAGGGGGCTTAGTTTTGGAGAGCAAGATGTTTTTGTCATGCTGGGAGGATATTAGCATGTTTCCACAGTGACAATGGTGGACGGGAGTCACTCAGGGGAACACGAAAAGAAAATCTTTTAAAATATATCATATATTTAGCTAAAACTACTAACAAAGATTTACCTTACTAAATGTCCTTCTGAGTTAAAAACTATATGGACATTTTTTGGATGTGTCAAACTTTTTTAACAAAGAAAAAACTGAAAAAAGGGGCGTGCAATATTATTCGGCCCCCTTGCGTTGCTACTTTGTAGCGCCACCTTTTGCTCCAAATACAGCTGCAAGTTGCTTGGGGTATGTCTCTATCAGTTTTTCACATCGAGAGACTGAAATTCTTGCCCACTCTTCCTTGCAAAACAGTTTGAGCTCAGTGAGTTTGGATGGAGAGTGTTTGTGAACAGCAGTTTTCAGGTCTTTCCACAGATTCTCGATTGGATTCAGGTCTGGACTTTGACTTGGCCATTCCAACACCTGGATACATTTATTTGTGAACCATTCCATTGTAGATTTGGCCTTATGTTTTGGATCATTGTCTTGTTGGAAAATCAATCGCCGTCCCACTCTCAGGTCTCTTGCAGGTTTCCTTCCAGAATGATCCTGCGTTTGGCTCCATTCATCTTTCCTTCAATTTTGACCATCTTCCCTGTCCCTGCTGACGAAAAGCAGGCCCAACCCATGATGCTGCCTCCAGAGTGTTTGACAGTGGGGATGGTGTGTTCGGGGTGATGAGCTGTGTTGCTTTTATGCCAAACATGTCGTTTTGCAATGTGGGCAAACAGTTCAATTTTGGTTTCATCTGACCAGAGCAGGTTCTTCCACATGTCAGTAAAGTTGCAGTTTCTCAGTTTGTTCCTGTCATGCTGGGATGTCTTGACTGTTTAAGTGACTTATTTGATGTGTTACCGATCTGTTAACAGTCTGAAAGTTAACTACTCTCTCCCTTCTACAGTCTGAAATTGTTAATGTGTCAGGAAATCAATGAGTGCACTCATAAAAAGTCTGTGCTTGATAGTTCACAGGAGAAGCAGTGCTCTCACAGGCCTTAGTGTTTCCTCAGTCTGGTGCTCACAGTAACTGGATTGGCTTTATTAATTCAAAGGCCATGGGATTGCACAGCAATTACAAAGCATCTGGAATGGGCTGTTAGATTGTTAGTGGCTGTCAAGAAACTGTCTACACCCAGAGAAAGTAATAATTCATCAAGATGTGATTTTTTTAAACATTTCTAATGCTGTATTTTTTTAATCCTTGTAGTTTGCATTGGTGTAGTTTTTTTTTAGCAAGCCTCTGACATGTCTCCCCAGACATCTAAGCTCATTGTGGTTTGCTAAGTGATTTCAGACATGATATTTGAAGGCTATTCATCTTCATTTCACCCTTACAGATTTTCTTCATTGAATTAAATTCAACAAATTGTGCAGGTTGGTCAGTAACTTCTACTTTGGCCTTTTTTGTTTTGGGTCATTAACATTCTGGAAAAGAGAGCAAGTATTCAGACCTCTTTCGGTTGCTTACTGCTTTAGTTGTGACTCTTACTGTATGCGAAGAAATCCTTGTTCCAAAACCACTGAAGCAGCATTAATGTTCTGGCCTGCTTCTTTCGCCAAATGTAGCAATGGCGAAATACCTCTGGTTTCAGTTAAAAGGACATGCTAGCACTTTGCAAAATCCACCTCCAGTCCCTTTGTTTTCAGACAGTCTGGCTTGAAGGGATCTTTGTAACAGAATAATATTATGTTTTTGTTATAAACCTTTCAGTCCAGTCCTGTCCTGAGCTCTGGTTAATTTCTTGTTTGAGACTACAATTCCTTGCTAACTTAATCACAAGGTCTTTGCTGTTGTTTTTGAGGGTGTCAGAGACATCTGTCATAAATTTGAAGTTTGTTTCCCCTTACATGTAACGGTTTGAGTTAATTTGCCCTTTGTGCTTCTGTAACCTGTCAGCCTGATTGCTGAGGGCTTTATCAGTTATCAAGTATTAGTTTAAATATAAATAAATAAATAAATGTATATTTATAGTAAGTCTTCAGCTTTACCACAGGTTAGCCAAAGTAAATTCTAAATATAACATGTTTCTGAACCTACTGTAAATTATCTGTATATGATACAGTGGATTTTGCATTTTAATTTAATCAGACAACATTCCTATATAATAAAAGATGCATTATTTTAGTGTCTATGGCATCTCTACTTTAAGGATTACTCTTCTACAATATTCTGCATGCTATATGTAAGATATATGTCAGTGCCCACAACCTTCTTCAGTAAGCAATGGTGCAGTACAGGACAGAGACTGGTTATATGACAATTTTCCACTTGATTGCTGATTATAGCAAGCAGGTCTCACAAAAATCAATTCTCTATAGGGTAGACATTTTGAAGCTAGACATTGTCAGTCTCATACAATGTTAAAAGGACTTCAGAGGAGAGCGAAAAGATAGAAGAAGCTATGTAAACTACTACTTGTGTTTTCTACTGAAATATATGTGCAGGTTACTAACTACAAATTTTAAACACCTTTGGAGAGAAGACAAATGCTGAAGAATTGATTGCAGAGTCTGTTTTTGTCAGGATTTTTGCTTTTTAGTTTAGTTTTGACCTATCATTCTAAAATACTGTAAAACCTCCATTCATTAACTGGAAAAAGGCAGAAAATGCATTTGGTTTTTTAGTATAGTTTTGAAATCAACTTAAATCAGTATCATCAAACCAGAGCTTTACAAAAAGAATGTGTAACTTGTATTGGATGAATTGGTCAGTTTACATCACCGGCAAAAAAGCTTTATCCTTTGATTTTCTTTGTTTGTGATTTTTTGGGCAATATCCGCACACTATCAAGACCTATAAATGCTGAGCTCATTTTTAAATTTGCAAATGCTGGACTCACAAGTTTCGTCAGCTCCTTTTCAACCTCAGTTCGTCTAATTATGGTTTTTCTTCCTTTCTGTCAACATATCTGCTGTCTGTATCCATGCACTCCGACCCCACAGAGATAGATCTAACAGACTATTTGTGTGTTTGTAATCAGCAATAAACTAAGGGCACAGAGGCCGAAAAAGGCCAGACACACTATGGTAGCAAAGTAATAGCTTTTCTTGCTAAAATGTCAACACTTTTTTTGGAGAAGTCACACCATTATATTGTATCAAGACTATATTATGTTGTTAGTAGACACAGAAAGCTCTCCTTACTGCTGTAATATATGTTAAACTAAACATAAGGTAACTATGATAAATTTGTCAGTTGTTTGGATTAAGGTTAAAATTAATCTAAACCTAAATTTGGTTATTATACCAATAGTTTTATTGATTTAATGTTTTTTGTTTCCCTGTTATAAATATAAAACAAAGTAAAATGTAATAATGCCTTAAATCCCCTAAGCATGCAAAGAGTAAAGCATTCATCATGACCTTGTTTGAGGATCAAGTCTCTCCATGATATTCATATGTTAATGCCCTCTGAAGGCTGCACTAAATGAACTGCAGCAGTTATATGTTCAGTCCGTGTGGAGGTTCTTCCATCTTCTCCACAGTGTAAGCATTATTTAAATATTTTCACACAATATATTTAAAAAATCACTTTCTTTGGTGGTGGTTAGTGCATTAGGTTGTTAGTAAACACCTTATGTTTTTTTAGATCATTAACTATTTTGTGTTGCTGAGTTTGAAGGACTGGGTGGGGGGAAGATGATTGTTTATAAGGCAAACCAGGAAGTGGAACAAACCATCAGGCTGCTGGAAGCAGGGGACTTGATGAAGATTTCTGCTCTTTCCCTCTACTAATAGCATAACTGCTAAAACATTTTTGGTGTTTTTTTTCTTTAGTTGTGTTAAAAGTTGAAATGTTTTGATTTGAATTACTTATTCATGTGTGTGCATTGTATGTCTTTGTCTTCTCTCCCACCCCTCCTCGTTTGTGTAGGCTAGCCTTTGTGTATAAATTCCCCTATGTGTTCATTGTGTGAGGGCACTTTTTTGGTATGTTATGCTGAGTTAAGGTATGTCTTATTTGATTTCATTTGGGCCCATTTTTGCTATATTTTTGAGATTTGTTGTTTAAAGTCTTTTGTTAAGATGTTTTTTGGAAAAATAAATGGAAGATATTTTTTTATATATGCCTTTGTTCTTTTGCCTTACTGGTCAGACCGTAACAGTCCCTTACATTTCGCCATGCATCAGTGCAAATGGATTACCTTTGACAACATTTAGGGAGCTGTCCTTTGATCTCCTAAAAAAGTAGAATGTAGGAATAATGTGAGCCAAGTTACATTGTGGAGATTGTCCCTCATAAAGCCTACTCTGTGAGGGTTAGTACTGAGAGTTTGAAGGATGGAGTTTAAATCCTAAAAGTGGAAAGATGGGATTACTGTTTGTTGCAGAATCTCATTTCAAAATCCAGACGCATTGACGCACCTCCAATACTGACGAGCCTTGTTTGTTTTTTACCACTGTTCGTCCTCATCATTGCACTTCCTCTACCAAAAGTTATTTGGCAATGGCTAGAAGGAACCGCTCCTTATTTGTACCAATGTGATGTTATAAGTCATTTATTAGTTTACTCTGTGGATAAATTTGAGCAATTTAAAAAAGATTATCCTATTTTACTTTAAAACGAGACAAAAATGGATACATCGAGATGTAAATACACAACAATATATCCAGTTCTAATAAGGTTACTTTTGCCTTACCAGATGAAGCCACACAAATACTTGGTAGTGTTTAGTACAAGTCAGATTTTGGTAAACTTCCAATGTTCCCTTTTTTAACAAAAGTTATCGTCAAAATGTAAAACCCTACAAATCCCAAACCTTCTGTCGTCAAGACTTTAAAGCTTTTGTTTTATCTGTCCATGAGGAGTCTATCATAGTGGAGCTACAAATATTGTGCAACATGTTGTGATTATTATGTGGACAGCACATTGGGAAACCCAGGCAGCTGCATTACTTTAAACCTGAGCAAGATGTTTGCCTTTGTGGGGTTTTCTCCTGCTTCTGGAACATTACCGGTTCAGTGATGCAGAAAGGACATAAAATCCATTCATTCACCTGTTTTCTACCTTAATCCCTTCAGGGTTTTGATTGCTGGTGCCCATTCAGTCAGACATGCTTTTTTCTTTCTTTTTTTAAAGGAAGTGTGACTTTAAGGTCTGCAGCTGGCTAGTGTCCTTGGATGACTGTCTGGGTTCAGATGGTGGATTTGCTCACATATTATATGTATAAATACCTGATATAAAGGGAGAAGGTTTACATTTGATTATTTTTTTGTCTAATGGTGCTGTGTGGTTTTAATGGGTCCAAAGGTTTTTGGTTGCAGAAATTACAGAAGATTGAACAAAAAAATGTAAAGTATTTTTTATGTTAATTTGCATATATTTTTTACTTAAAGTTATCATAAGAAATCTCATGAGAGCAGATGCCTTGTTGACTTCTGCTCATGTGTTTTAGAACTGAAGGTAATTACGATAACAGTATATTCCTAAACTGAGCAATGGATTTTATAGATCAACACATTATTTGTGTTGTTTAATTAATTTCCATTTTTCTAAGAATTTTATATTACACAGTTGAGAATTTGATGGTAATAGGGTAACTGGTCACATGCTTTTCTACCAAAAAGACAGCATAAGTTTTTAGTTTTACTAATTTAATGCTTGATTCTTTTTTTTAAATATTATAAATAGCTACATATTTCAATCTAGAAATCGTGATTCCAAGTTAGATTTCATGGTCCATATGGGGAAAAAAAAGATGGAAATGGCTCTAATCTTGATGGTTTTCAGAGAAAATGGACATAAAACAGAGAGAAGTGTGCAGCTGAATAGTAATGGAAGAAAATGATTGAGCGGTTTTCTTTCTAGGTTGACTGCAGGTTCGATGTTTCCTCAATGTTTGTGCATGTATGTGTGTGTATGGACTTCCATTCGTTGCACCTTTACTGGTGGTTGCATCATGCTGAATTATTCAGGATGTACTCACAATTACACTGATGTAGGGCCAGTTCCAAAAATACATGTCCTCATTTCTAATGTTAGGAAAGAGACTTACAGAATGTGCATTATGGTATGCACAAAGAAATTCTGTTATGTTATGTTTCCTTCAGTGACCTTCAGCCACTCCTACAAAATGATATTTCAGCACCATGGACAGATACATATATATAGTAAAAGTGTTTTTTGAAAAATGGTGAAAATGTTAATGTGTAGTCTACATTTGATAAATTTAGAATGTGATACATTTATAGCTTCCATCAATATCTTTTATCTCTGAATGGATGCAAAGGAATGTATCATTGTACTTAATAAGAACCTCTTTAAAGTTGTTGAAAGGTGTTCTCTAAGTTTTAGAGCTGGAGTTCTCCTTTAAACTAGAAATAGATTTTGATATTTTTTTATTAGCTTTTTGAATCAAGTGCAGTAATAAGAAAAAAAAGGGTAAAGTTATGAAGATTACTCTGCCTCCTTAATGTACCTCTGCAGATCCATTAAACGTTTAAACTGATCTGCTGTAACATTTTGTACATGGTATCAATCATAATTTCTATAAAATAAAAAAAATGTAAATAAAAAATGTTATCATAGCATGTTCTAATTTTGTGTCTTGTTTTGCATATGGAGGACATTCTCTGTACTAATGTGGTTTAAATATGATTAATAATAAATGAATATTAAAGGCAGTGGACATTATTTAGAACCTTTCAACTTTTGTTTGCAGTAATTAGTGTCAGTGCATGCATAAAGAAATCCTGTTAGTAATATTATGCTTCCTAGCTATTACATTTTAATCAACAAGCTGTTTAAGTGCTTAGTATGAAGTTTTGTTATGGCCTAATGGGACGGGTTTGAACTTGTGTTGTTAACACAATTTTTATTGAGCTGCTCTGTTGGAGCTATTAGAATTAGTCTAGCAAATTGTTCCCTTACCATTAAATCATATCGTTTACTTGCCCCTAGTTAAAACAGCTGTGTGTGTGTGTGTGTGTGTGTGTGTGTGTGTGTGTGTGTGTGTGTGTGTGTGTGTGTGTGTGTGTGTGTG
>JAVLVB010000613.1:3101277-3122190 GCA_032876305.1 Orestias chungarensis | reverse complement strand
TCTCTGCGTAACCATGGCAATGTCCCCTTCAGCGGCGTGTTGTGTCTGCCCACTTTAGTGTCAAAAGATGTGCCACGCTCACACACTTAGTCAGGAGAAGGTGGTTTTAGTGAAGCAGTACCCATTTGAGGGACAAACCGCTGACAAGGCAGACTGGTAAGCAACAGATGAATGTTACTGCGCCTTGGTTTTCAGTCCATCTCACTGACTGAGTAATTTTTCACATGTGAATGTTTATTTTTTTCAAGTTTATATTAATATAAGTTGTCTCTTTGCAAAATTCTTCAAAATACCCCCTCCTTATTGATTCTACATTTGGTATTGCAACACTAGAATACAAAAACTGATTTTTTTTTCATTGTTGAAAGCTAATATAAAAACAAACGTTTTTATATTTATCTTTCATTGATTTTCCTTAGGTCCTGGATTGATGTCTATGATGTCCTCTGTTGGACGCCAGGATCCCCCAGGACAGCCTGGCTTCAGCTCTGACTACCTGTCGAGTGAGTGATAGGAATGTATCACTAATGCAGTTGAAGTTTCTTCTCAGTCACTAAAACATAGCTAAGGAGATAAATGTTAATCAAAGAAAATATGTTAAAAGCATTGTAAGCATTTGGTTAGAGCTGTCTATGTGATAGATATTCAGCAAGTTTTCTGTGCTTCAGCTAACAAACACCATCCTTTTTTTTAAGTTGAAATTGCATTTTTGAATAGTCTGAATCATTTTTTATCACAAAGGCATGTGGGATCCACATCATCTTTTGCAACTTTATTGTATTTCTTGTGATTTTGCAATTAAAAGTGGGATTTGATTTACACCTCTAGCTGAAAGAAATCTTTCTAATCTAAATGACCTTAATATAATTAGCAAAAAATAAAAATGAGACATATCCCAAAAGATTTCCAGCTGCAATATATGGCACCTCATTTACAATAATGTCTGCTTTGTATGTATATTATACTTCAAATTCCAATTACATTAATTGAGGTTCATGGTTAGATAAGATAAATTGAATACTTTTGCAGGGCACTGTAAAAACACGTGTCAATATTTGTATGGTATTTTTGTGCATTCTGATTATTTATTCCCAAAATACTGTTGATGTTAATAGAAATTCTTACCCAGATTGAAACAGCTACCAGATTTCATATAACGTTTTTGATACAAGATTAAAAGCAAATTTAGCAGTATTTCAAGTGCAGTTCATAAAGAACATATCGGCTGCTGAAATAGTGGGTAGTAATTATAAATCCATTTTTCAGGCTGGTTTAGGCCACATGTTGTTTCCATTTCAACAGACTTATACTGGACTCAAACCAAGAGGACAAAAGGAGAATGAAGTAAAACGCTGGAAAAAAGTGAATTTTCATATTTCATTTTGTAATACTTTTTTCTGTTCATTTGTTGGTATGTGTCATCATGTGGAGTTAATTTGTTTTATGTCAAACTCCTGCCAAGAATATTTGAAGTTGTTCTGTCAACATTTTGCATTATTATTACATTAAATGCAATAAATGTGTTATAGTTTACATTTGTAACGTGACAAAATGTGTAAAAATGAAGGAGAATAAATGGTATTACAATGAGCTACTGTGTATGTGACAATTCAATGACTCACATATTTAATTTCCCTTTTGGGATAAATAAATGTTTGATTGATTGATTTGCTGATTTCCTTAGACGTTTTAGGGTTTGAACCAAGCGGGACATTAATTTTAAGGGTTTTAAGGTATTCCTTGATACATCACTTGCCACTGGAACAACCTCGGACATAAAGCACACAAGCCAAACCCTTGTTGCAAGCTTCTGCTTGTAGTTGTTAGTCCCTGTTTACTCTTCACGGTTGTGTCAGACGTACTGTATGTATGTGGTTACAGAATTAGAGGGTTTATCTTTGTTCTACAAATCTGCTGCCTCACACATTTTCACCCTTATTTCACCATTTCATTCTGCTTTCAGAGCTTTTTTTCCGTCATGGATCCTTAAAAGGAATGCTTAAACAAATTCCTTAAATACCAATTGACATTTTGAGAACATAAACTTTGGATGTGTAGTGTAAGTGCTTTTCAGGTTTTCATTGGAAGCTTTAGATATTCTTTATAATAATAACTTTCCAGGATAACGACAACAGAAAATACATTTAGGTTGTCAAAAATCCACAAGCATGTGATATTACGGGCAACCCTAACAAACCCATACATTACCAGTCAAGGGGAGCTTAATTTCCTACTCTTTGTGAGGAACATAGGGCAATTTCTCACCAAGGAGCACTTACAAATGGATACATCCAGGGTATTCATTTTTCTCTGTGGCTACATTAAATATCAACATTTGAAGTTGAAGCTTAACTTTTTTAATATAGGAACCAAATGTCTAGGGAAGCTTGTATAATTACCTTATTTAGTTCGATATATTAGTTTCTTTTCTGAACAATGTACAAATAATGAAAAGCCAAATCTAACTCATTTTTGTTGTTTTTCAAAGTAATTGTCATGTAAAAGGAAAATACACACTGACAGTTTTAGGGCTCTATGTATCAGGGTATACACTATGTAGCCTACACTATGCTTGGCTGCCTTCTGATGGGCACACTTAAGGGACCTCTAATTCTTGATGTCTTTTTTAGCTTCATTCCCGTATCTGAAGACCCTATACAGTATTCATCCTAAATGTGGTTTACCATGTTTAGGTCAGCGCTCCTCCACACCAAACTGTCTCATTCATCTATTTATGGACCATGCTTTGAGAATTTGTGTACAGCCATGTTCGAACAGACTTTGCCTAAATTGTACCCACAAAGCTGTGAGAAAATGTCTAGGTAAGACAGCTTCACACATATATATACGCCTAACTTTATATTTGAAAAAAGGACAGTCAGACATGTACTGTTCTCCTGGCTACTGTAAAGCCAGAATCATTAATTGAATAGCCAGGACAGAGAGGAACGATTAATCACTGCAGAGGACTTCACAGCTGTAGACTAAGTGTAATCATGCTTGACACTACTGTCTCTGGTGCGTAGCTCTTCAGTTTGTGATGTAAAGCATCACTGCAGCTGCTCGTCCGGGTAAACTCATTTCATAAATATTTCTGCATACTTTTCTTGAGCTAACCTGAAGGTCATGTGAGGTTTGGAAGTTCTGGTGTTCTGTAGGTATTGATACTGTAGAGGGTTAGCAACGACATTCGTCAGCATCTTCTTATCCCACTCTTGGATTTTACATGGCCTACCACTTTATCTCTCAGTTGCTGATTTTGGTATAGTACAACTAACAATGGATATAGGCGTCTGATCACAGTACCATGTTGGATATCACCAAGCTCCTCAGAACCTGTGGTTTTTCTCAGATATTTGTGGAAGCTGTCATGAATTCCACATAAATTGCATATATTTTGGAAATGTGAGCATAAACCTTTGGCAATACTGTGTACAACTTTAAGTGTAAAACTTATGGAAATGCTATTTTAAGTGAACATGAAATTATTGGATTCAAATAGTATTTCTAAAAAAGATGTACAGAATTTGATATAATGGAGTAGTTCCTTTAGTAAGAGTTTTGCAGCCTCTCTTGTAGTTTCTGAATAATTCTTATGTTTTTTGTTAAAGCTACTGAATCATGACCTATATTTGCTTTTTTATATACTTTAAATAAACTATTTAGATTCATTGCCTTTGTGTTCCTACTGATCATTTATTTCTGTTTCCTCTATTTCTCCGTTAGGATTCTCTCAGTCTGGGATGGGGTCCGGCATGCCTCCGTTCCAGACCACTATGACCTCTAGTCTCGGCCACACAGGGATTAGTCCAGCTATGGACACCCAGAAGAGCTCGGGCTTGTTTGGCATGGAGAACAAAACCACCACCAACATCAGTGGAAGCAATGCTTTTAAAACTAGCGACCCATTTTCATCTGGTGGTCCAGGGATTCACTCAATGGATCCTACTCCAGGTATCAGAATGTTGCATGTGAAATGAATGGTACAGTACTATGTTCTTAGAAAGAGTAAATAAATAAATAAAAATAGCAAAGAGGTATGAAATACGTGGCCCTACAAACATATCCACATCCCTTTAATATGTTGTCAAGTCACAACCACAAACCTTAAAGTATTTATTTTGCATTTCTCAAGAGGTTTTTTCCATTCTTTTCTATTTAATTTCTATTCTATTTCTTTTGCTCAGTTTAGGTCTCCAGTCATTTTGTAGGTTTATTTCTGTGCCAAAACTTTTGATTTTGAGATGATGGTTCCAACATTTAACTTAATGTCCAAACTTCACAACATTTTTTTTATACTAAAGTTAGTTCCGACCGAGCAATCTGATTGGACGAGAGACTTTTCATGAGTGCTGATATTCACCAATAACAGCACTGGGACTGTTCACAGGTGTATCACTCCGCTACACCAGAATTCTAACAGCTAATTTCAAATGAGACAAAGTAGCTTGTGCCCAGAAAATGTTACCATTCGTTGCCTGGCAACAGTGTTGTCGAGGAACTATTTGTGTTGGCGGAGCCAACAGATCATCAAATAAACAAATAAATCACAATCTTTTGTGGTGTAATATTGCTAACTAATAAAATGTGTTTGTAGAACTGTTGTATAAAAGCAATATCACACTCGAGGTCGTGCTATGTCGGTGAATATCATCACGTGTGATTGTCTGCGGCACTCAGCCTGCAGCCTTGTGCCTACGACCGAATCACACTAGTGTCGATATTCACCGATATAGCACTCCCTCTCGTGTGATATTGCTTTAGTTTTTTAGCTCTACTTTGTCCTCTTTACAACTCTAACCTGGCATGTGTTTTGTCAATCTATGTGCCTTCTCATGTCCTCCTAACAAACCACTGATACCTGCACAAAGCAGCTGGTTTTACCATGAGATAAAAATAGACTCAAATGATCTCTATTTAGTCGTTGGCCAGCCTTTAAAGTCGGCTGATGCATGGCACAATTTACCCTAAAAAAACATGTATCACCTTCATTCCAACTCACAATTATGCTTGCTTTAGATTGGTCTATCACAAAAAATCCCAAATAAAGACATCACAGTTTGTGTTTGTAATGTGACAATATGAGAAGAAATTCAAAGGGTATGAATACTTTTGCAGGGCAATGCACGGTAATATGTTGAACCTTTTTATGGGATGAATTACTGAGTTTAGGTTGTCAAAGAACTTAAAGACTTATTTCTTATCCCTTGCACAATGAAACTAACCAGAGTGAAAAGTGGAGCAGCCTGGGTTTGTGTTGCAGGGAAGGGCCAAAAAAAGGCCATGAGATAAGTAACAGCGTGATTACACTGGGCAGGCTTTCAGCAGCAGAGGGCAGCCTATTCTTGTTTTGGTTGTCACTGGAACCCCCCTCAACTCAGTTTCTCTAATCGCTGTCTGGCTCATGGCTTTACATTTTGTCTACTTCTCCTCTAAAAGTCAACAAGTTTTATGTCTTCTTTATTTGCTTCAAAGGGAAGAGAAGGCAAACCTTTGTAAAGGGATTGTAAGCGGCTGTTTAATTATAAATTGTTAATCCGCCGCATAATCAGTCTGTCGTTGATGTAACTAACGGCGGAGCTTCCGTTAATTTTTTTTGTTGCCAAGCAACAAAAACATATACCCAAGAGAGTTTGCATCATGAAAGCTGCAGTTTTTAGAATTGAGTCGAGAAAGGCATGCAGTGCTGCCAATACTGATTTCATCATCTAGACCTAATTTTAAATTCCGGTCCATCTATCCTGAATATGTGTTTCATATTAAAAGCGGGAGCTTTTTTTTTTTTTTTTTGATATGTCCATATTTTTGGATCACTTATTTATGATGCTTTATTAAGATTCACACGTGTATCAAAGGTGTTAAAATGTTACTTCCAAAAAACCAAATGTTGGTAAAGGGAACAAGCATCTATTAGCCCAGAGGATTTTTCACTGCAATCCCATGGCTAAGGGGTTGCTGCAGTAATGGTCTTTTAAAGAAAATTGAGACATGCAGTTGTGTTTGAGTCTAAAAATACCTTCCTATCCCCCATTAAATTTTCAGGAAGAGATTGAAGTGATATAACAACATGCTGCTATTTTAAAACTCTGAGCTGAGCTGACTCTTCCCTCGCACAGAATACCTGCAGTCATCAAATCTGTCTGCAGCCGTGGTAAAGACATATAAAAAGCAAAACAATTGTTATTTTTATTAACGTAATATCATTGGTGGTACACCTTCAATTGTTACTCTGACAACTACTTTTTATAGTTTAGTTTTCTCCTTTAATATTTGTTGTGTTAAAACAAAGTTAATCCTTATATTGTGCAAATATATTTTTGCATATATTGTTTTATTTTGCCAAATGTTTTTGGTTCCTCATCCAGCTGAAAACCCCTATGACGTCCAAATTAGAGTTTTCTGACAGAGAAAACAAAATTATTATTAAAACCTATTTAACTTATTATCTAATTTAGATATTAATTGTTTTGGTTTATTTTTGCTTTTAAATTGTCATTATCAAGTATACGAACAAATTTGTTATAATCTAGTCATATTCAAAAAAGTTAGGATAGCAATTACTCTTTGACAACAGACTTGTTTCTTTTTCAATATTTAAATAATGAATGTTATAAAAGTTCCCATAACTTACCTCATCTGAATAAATATGAAATAGTATAGTCAGATCCTACCCAAACCTTAACTCCTATTAGTTCTGTTCATTGTGGAACAGTTTACAGCATCATTTCGATATATAGATTATTACTTTATATATTTTTCTAAAGTTCAGAATGATTATAAAACATAAAAACAAGATGTATTTTTCTGTCTTGGCTGCAGTAATTCTGGAAGTACCATCTAGAAATGTCATCATTAATGCTTGTAATAAATAACTAATAAGTCATCCCCCTGATTCAGCAGACTTTTGCATTTTAATCCGATAGGGTTGAGTGGATGAAAGATGTTTTTTTGAGGGCCTTAACTCTGGGAGGACATTAATAATAACCTTAACCTAACATGCAACTGCATATCTCCTGCTGTGTTCTTTGTGGGATTTCACCTCCCTGTAGTGCAACTCTACAATTTCCCTTGGCATGAACCCTCTTGTGCACAAATTACCTTTTGTTTTTTTGATGCAACAAGTGCTCCAACATTGATGTAATTTCTGGCAATATGCCAAAGTTCAGACTAGAAAGAGTCTCCATTAAAACCATATCACATTAACTATGCATAAACAAATCCCAGCTGTCTGTTTATAGCAGATGAAGCTTCACGTCACAGGGAGAAAATAGCAACTTAATTTGATTACAAACAGGAAAGGGTGGCGGATTTGAAGACAAATGGGATGTTCTCTAGTTTCACTGATATGCAGTGATGTAAGACCCATTAGACTGCAGCCTGGGAACAGGATAATACTGAGCTGGAAATAGTTCTTTTGACTAACGGATCAAATGGGATATAGACATTTATTCTGTTTTTAACACTGACATAAGTGCATATCTTAATATTTTTGGTCTATTTATTGTTTGTGTCTTTTTTTTATCTTTAAACCACAACTTTATAAGTTTAGTCTATTACTAAATAAACATGTAATGTCAATAAAATAAAATAAAAACTTTCCCAGCTAAATACATTGCCTTGTATAAGTAGTCACATCCTTTAAGTTATTTTGCATTTTTTACATTACAATCAGAAAGAAAGCATAAGTAAATAAACCTTTTTTATAAAAACAAATCTGGAAGGTTTGGTATGCATTGTAATCAGCCCTTAATACTCTGAATAAAATGTGTAATAAATATAAGTCACTTAACTTGTTGTATAAAATATAGAGAAGTACAATTCTATTTTTTGCTCTATGTTAAAGAATAATATCTAAATAATATCTAAATATTTTTGCAAGGCACTGCCCCTAAAATATATACACTAACAGGCTAGCAAAAAAGCTATTTATGCTGTGCTAATCCTGTAAGTATGTCCTTTCTGGTTTCTTGTAAAATTCCTTCTGTTTGAGATGTCATTTTAGAGTGTACATGTTTGGATTGGTTGTTGTTATTCTTCAGACATGCATGCATTTGATTTGATCATGCATGGAGCATCCTGTATACTATGAGCTTGATTTGTTTGTCTTTGTTCATGCTCCTGTTGCTCCCAGTGTGCTTGCTTTCTTCTTATTTTATTTGCCTGCTTGATTCACAGGAGTCACTGTGTCCCTTGGATTGTTGCTTAGAGCAAAAGGAGGAATCATTTTCAGTGTTTAGTTTGACAAGATTTCCTTATTCAAATATTCAAAGTTACCCAATACAATACAATAATACAAAATATGTTAATTGGCCAATTGCTGTGATCAGCAATTGGCCATTTCTAAACAATTGTAAATCCTCTATGATCCCAACGATACATTGTGAAAGATATTTTACGAGGTAAAAACATTTAAGAAAGTACCTAATCTTCCCATGTAAGGATGATTACCAGTAAATTCCCTTATAGGTCAGAAAATAAAGCTACCAAGAACCCTGTAAACAGTGTCGTAGAGATGTTTGGTGATGATGACCAGCTACACAAGTTAAGAAAATCATACACAACAGTATCCTCAGCATCAACTGCAACCACTAAATCAACAGTAACAAATGAAGGCACTCCATCACTTTTGCAGACATGTCACTTTTGATGGCACACGCATTCATTTTCCTAAAATTCTGCCCATATGTTTCAGTTTTCACTGTTAAAAAACCTGCTGTGTTTATTGTTGAACAAGTGAGCTTCACTCACTTCACCTTAATTTATGAGGAACTTTAGATTAAAACCTCACACATCCTATCATGTCTTTCATATTTACTCTAACTTGAATACATTCATGCACAAATGAAGCATCTATGTTTGTTTCTACATAAACTCGATCAAGTCATGGAGCTTTAACCCTGTTTGTTTTAGCAAGTACCTTTGGAAAGGTTATCTGGGGTAGACATCTCTCATTGCATTTAGAGGTGATCTTTGCCAAAGACAAACACTTGTATGGAAATTTCTACAGATTTCTGCTCAACAACAAAAATGGAATGTAATTTATGATCAATTTGAAACTTACAGATTTGATGCGTATTAATATCTAATTGTTCCTATGTAATTTGGAAATTTATTCAATTATATTTAAGCAGTTTACAGGTCTAGTTGTTAGGGGGAAAATAAATAAAGGTTTACACTAAGGTCTTGATTTAATGTGTAGTGACAAATATTTGCTTTTCCAGATTGTATTCCTTTTCTCATTGTCTGAAAGTACTTTTGATCCATCCATCCATTCATTCATCCATCTTTCTCACTTTAGATGTGCCACACTTAAACCCTGACCACTGTAGAAATATCTTACATGTCACAAATCTGAATTGAAATATTTGAACAATGGCAATAAGGATTTGAAATTAGTTTGTAGAAAAGTAAAATGTTGTCATAAAAACATCTGGGAGAAGTTAGTTCTACCTATTGACTGTGTGGGATTGACTATACATTTGATACCCAGCTTACGAGTGATATTGGTTTTGAAGAGTTCCACAAGAAAACAAATTATTAAGTACAAACTGATTTGCTTGGAGTTTTCTGCTTACAGCCAAATTACCCCAGATACTTTACTTTGTATAAAATGTATAGTTGATCAATTAAAAAGTAGATTCAGATTAATAACAATAATCTCATTTAAAGTAGCCACATGATGGCTTTTTACCCTTACATTTCTCTGACACAATATATGATTGGTTCCTCCTCTTATAAAACCCTCCCCCCTCGGCAGCTCCCGTCCTCTGTCCCAGTGGCTCAATGGACAGCAGCAGTCCCACATCCTCCAACTCTGAACCCCCCAGCCCAGAGAGAGTGTGGACAGGGGGAGAGTCTGACAAGCAGCTGCGGCGAAAGAAGAAGAGGAAGGGCAGCGATGAGGTCCACGACTTCTTGGACCAGCACGGAAATAACACTGGCCTATCAGACAAGCACAGGATACAGGAAGAAGAGGGCAGAGATGAGGAGGAGAACTGGGAGAGGGAAATCAGAGAGAGTGGAGGAGGGGGTAGGGTAAAAGGCAGGAAGACTAAGAGTCGGGCAAGACTTCCAGAGGAGTGGGGTGCACCCCAGCAACCCGTGTCACCCACACCGGCTTCCGTTGCCCCGAAGTTTCCTGTTGATACTGCCCCTGAACAAATACCTACAAGTTTCACTAACTGTTCCCATGTTAGCCTTGTAAGAGATCCATCTCCACGTGCCTATGAACCCATGTGTGTGGTAGATTACCCTCTGTCTGATAAACACGGGCCAAAGGCGAATGAAGAAAAGGTTTCAACCAGTAAGCCTGAGGCTAATAGTAGTTTTACCACTAATACTGCTACTAAAAGTGCGGATGTTAGTGGAAGCTTCGCACTACTGACAGGGGAGAATCTGAGCCCAGTCTCCCAGACCTTCTCTTTCCTCGATTCAGTCCTCCAGACTCCTCCAGGCTCTACCCCTGACTCTCACACCACTACCCCGATCACAAACACCCCTTCTATTGCCACGGCTTCTCTAACTAGATCCATTCCAATGGAAATTGGCATCCCTGCTTTACAAGCTCCCTCTGTTTTCAATGCTGCAAAAAGCACTTCGGACCTTCCTACAACTGCCACATCAACCCTCAATGTCAATGCTGAGCCTTTTGTCCCCTCGGGCAAACTCATGTCAACTACTCCTCCTGCTGTTAGTACAGCAACAGCAGCCTTACCAGGTACTCCTGCTCCTATGTCCACCACCTCTGCCAGCCTCTTTTGTTCCTCCTCTGCTCCCTCTAAAAATGAAGGCACACTCCCCTCAACATCAGACACTCCCCAAAATGAAGTAGGCATGTCACTTAGTTCACTTAATCCTTCTTCCTCATCCACCCAAGCACCCCCTCCCTCCTTCCTTGCACACTCAGAGCACCTGGAATCCTCGTTGACACAGCTCCCCGTTCTGGAAGGTTGGTGAACTACAGGAACGATAAGAATGACCTGTGGGACTGATTTTAACAGAAATGTTTAGAATATGCTAGGATAGTTTTAAGCAGTATTATTTGTCTTTCTGTGTGCATGGCCCTGTTTGTGGATTGAGCACCAGGCCCATCTGGTGGTTGTTCCTTTCCTCTTTGAATATGTAATAGCCAGGGCCTGACAAATTGATTTTTTTACATTGGTTTTAATACATTACTATTAAATGCATAAAAAAAATCTAAATGTATAAAACGGACTGATATTTCAGTCCTAACGTGACTTACCCATACTTCTGGTATTAATAGAGTATACAAATGTGTATGTAACAACAATATACCAGTCGGGCCCTAAATAATCTATGCATAAGGGCTTAAATTGTCTTTTTTGATGTTCTTCAGCCTGCTTCTGTGTGTCAGTTACCATGTTCATAACAAGCATATTTCTTGATCTGCTGTTTCAGATAGCTGCTCTGCTTGTTCTTGTGTCTACTGTTTCATCTTAATATTGTCTCCCTGTCTAACCCCTCTGCTATGTCCTTTTGTCTCTAGATGCATACAACCTGACTTAAGTTCATGCATGGCAAAGACAATTTGCTGTTGCCTTTTTTAGTGTTAAGGATACTTATGTACTAATCTATCCATTAGTAAAGGTATTGACATGCCTGTAGTGTATTTCCAAAGTATTGAGACCCCAGGTAACCACATTATGTCACAGTACAAACAAATGCAATGCATTTATTTGGACAAACTCAAAGTTGACTATAGCTGTGAAGTGGAAGAAAAATTATACTTGGCTTTCAACATTTTGCTTACAAAATACATCTGAAAAGGCTGAGATGTTTTATAATCATTTTCCTTTATCCAATAACCCAAGTGACATACATGCCCCATAGAGAAAAAAAACATAAATATGCAAGAATTTTTCTTTTGCATCCCACGTACATGATACTTTAATACAATTGGTATGGATTATTTTGCAAAGCTCTGTATGTTTAAAAAACATTCAGGTGTATTTAGATTTTTTTAGAGTAATCTTGTAAAGTAAATAATGCAAAATTGTTTTGCGGTTCTTAGACAATTTAACTACAGATGTGTCCCTTCGTTAATAGTGCAACCCATTATAAAAAAAAATGAAAAGGACACAGGTATGATCACCAATTCGTGGAGGATTTATTTTGGAGTCATACATTGTTTTATTTTTTTAATCTTGGTGTCTATCACAGTATTTCTTTATTTGTATTTAATTGGTTAAAATAAATCTGGCTATATATGACTAAATGAGAATCTTCATTAAAAAAAATCTCAGTTAAGGTTTTTTGCTCTTTTTACTGTCATAAAATAGTACGTCTCTCACAATTTAACTAAGGTTGAAATTCACCTTTAATTCTTATTATCATCGTCTTCACTTCCATGTTGTCAAACATGTTTTTAAGATTCAATAGTGACAAGGCTCCAAAATTGTAATAAAACTTTAACTTCTAGGCACCTTTTCTAATAAGTTGTTGTATACTTAACACCAGTTTATTGTTAGACTTGACAATCTTGTAAATGTTAAATATAGTAAGTTCATTCTGGAGGAACTAAATATGTTTTTCCTTTTTATCTGCCCCACCCTCAACCCCCATTCCCTTCTGTTTCTTCTACGCCACCAACAATTTGATTTCCATCTACAGGTAAGGCACCTGGTGGTGGTACCTTATTTGAAATAGCTTGTGTTTCAATATAAACTCATAAAACTAAGACTTTAATGAATTCAAACCACCTAATTTTTAAAATATGAGTCACAGTGATATTATGAAGTAGCTCAGTTCTATCCTGTAAGGCTTGTGTTAAATATACACTGTAAGTCATTTTTCTCTTAAGGGCTTTATCCATTTTTCTAAATACTTAAACGTCTTGTAGAGAAGGAACATATTTTTTGTGGGTCTTAGTGCCATGCTTTGCAATGTTTCGTTTTTACATGGTGATGATTAATAACATAAGGCTGCTAACAAAGTGGTTTACATTCTGATAATATGATCCGGCTTGCAAGCTTCCTACCTTGTCTGTTCTTCATACATACGAAAGTGTTATGAAATAGAGTGATAATTTAGCTAATCTTTCGGTGCACATCAATAAGATCTTACATTCTGACTTGTTATCAAAAAAAGTACTCGTGACTTAGAATGTGGGTGCCGCCCTACAGCCTTGGCTGAGGTCAGTGGTCCCTGGTCTTCATAGTGATATAGTGTTCATTTGTCCCAAGGTAGGGATGCATCCGCTTTAGTTTAAGGTCAAGGCTAGCAGATCAACAACAGTTGCAGAGGCCAAAAGGCTATGCAGTGGATGGATCATGACATCAAAACACCCCCAATTTCTAAACGCCTTCTAAGGCTCAGGTGTTATTTACCCATCAGGAGCTCTGTTGTTGGATTTAAAGATCATGTATGAGCTAAACACAAACAGAATAATGTTAGATGATTTGGTAAAATCAGCAAATAAGAAGAGCTTTTAAGTAACTTGATGCAACAGTGCAATGCAAAATAAAATGAATAAATCACTAAACCAATAAATCATCGGAACCTCGTCAGTTTTAAGAGGACGCAACAATTCAGTCAATAGAAGAATCTGCAGTAAAGACCAATTTGACAAACAATGATCCTGACTTCCTTTATTTTTAAAGCAAGCAAAATGATTAAGGAATACGTGGGAGTAAGTGTGAATTGAACGGAAGTAAAGGATGCCTTTAGATTATAAAATAAAAAATAAAATAAGGCACCATAAAAAGTATTAGACAAAGATGATAAGAATTTCTATAGATTTTCTACAGCTATTAATTAGTAAAAACTCATGGACCTTAATGTTAAAGGTATTTAATTTTAATATACTTATGTGTTAACTTAAGTTATAAATTATTCTGCTTGTTAGAATGGTCTTAATGTATGTCTAAATTAGATTTTTAATGACGTATTAGGGATGCTTTAGAATTTTCATTTCTGAGATAAAGGACTAAAGAAAAACTTGCAGTGCAGAGTTAGAGAAGTCTTGATTTCTATTATGGAAATTGAATGCAAATTTCTTATACAGTGTCTTGTGAAATGAACACATCTGGTCTCACCTCTTAGAAATATTTTAACAATTAAGCTCTAGTATTTGAGCTTAATATTGGCAGCTATCTGGAAATCAATTTAAAAAAAACGTTTGACGATGTGTTTTATTGGTCTTGCTCTATCAGCTGACACTATTTATATATGAGCATGTATTTATCCAGAGACTACAGTAAACCCATTGAGACTCCAATATCCTTTATATTTATCTTGAATACATAATTAAACGACAGTAACTGAAAAAAAAAAGTGGCTCATGAGTCTCATGCGCCTCTGTGTTGCTTTTGAAAAGACTATTTCTCATTGCTGAGAAGCCTCTTTTCAGCTGAAGTTAACCTCGCATGCGTGTTTGTAAGAGATTGTGTCCTTGCAATTCAGCCAGAGAGGTAGAGAATAAATAAATTCCATAAGAGGAAACTACAGGGGCTGCATGTGTGCTGTGGTTGGCTGTAAAATGGCAGACAGATAATCAGGATGCATAGGGTGCCGAGTCTGTAAGAACAGAGGGAGGCTGTTATTTCTCATCGCTGCTCGTTGGCTCCATCAGGTGTTGACTGGTCCAACTGCAACTATGACTGTTCGTTGATGAAGTGTCTCCTAGGAGTATATGAAACATTTTGATTGCCGGTACTTTCAGTAATTTATCATTCTGTTTTCCCTTTGAATAAGTCACAGAAATGCTAGAATGTTTTCTAAGTGGAAACAGAAGTTTTTGTGCTGTTGAAAAACAAACTTTTTTCACAGGTCTTATTTCAGATTATGGTATTAATTTAGGCTACACTATTTATTTATTTATTTAAAACAATTCTGCTTCTTATATGTGGTATTGTGCTGTCATTCTTGTAGATTTCGTAGACAGTTTGTGTGTTAATAAAAATGCCTAGTAAAGTTATTTTACAGAATCATTGTCATGATTAACAGATTCTCCAGAATCCCAACAGATTTTACTTGCTAAAATATGCAAAAAAATATTTTGTCAAAAAAAACCATGTTGCAGTGAGAGAAAAAAACATTATCTTCAACATCATAATTGGTGTTTCTTTATCATATTGTCTTATTATCATATTTGTCTTAATAAACCACTTAATAAAGTGCTGTAAAAGTACAGGTCATTTACCATTTATCATATTCTTTTAGTAAAGATATAGTGTTAGAATGAACACATACAGCTATAGTATTTCTGCGCCTTCAGATAAGCTCATCAGAAAGGCCAGCTCTGTTATAGGTAGCCATATTGACCCACGTGGTGGGAGAAAGATTTAATCTGGCTAAAATTATACCACTCTCGGCATTATTGTCTAAAGTTTAAAAAAAAACTTTTAGATAACATTCCTGTTGTTTGTAAAAAACAATTAAACATTTCCTATAATTTATTAATTTGTTTTTTGGGGGTGTCACAAATATGCCTGTGCATCTTGCACATTTCTTTCTATAAATTACTATATTTAAATGCACTTTACTTTAAGTCTGAGAATTTATCTCTCTTTTTTTTTGTGTAAATATTAATTGTTTTCCCTTTTCTATAAGTTCCTGCTGGTACACGGTGGGATAGTACAGGACTTTTATTTCTTTATACTCTTGCGCTCTATGTTCTTACAGATGAGATTGTATACAGTCCAAAAATCTCATCACCTGTTCACTATTTTTGACTTGTTGAGAGTACCATTTAATTGTATACTAACATAATTTACAGAAACAACCCTTTGCATGCCTTCTAAACCCATTATTGAAGTCTTAAAACCTGTTGTCGCAATTAAATAATGAGCTTGAAGCAGATCACATAACAAAATGATGTGTTATAGCAACAAATCTAACAAATAATGTTTACAGATTAGACAGCAAAACAACTCCTAAAAGGGTTTCTTGGTATTTGTGGGTGTGGCTTAAGGTAAAATTATAGAGGGAACACAAACAGCAGGAATTAGGAGTAAAGTTTAGTCAGGAAGTCTGTTGTTTGAAAAATTTCTGCTTTTACATCACATCAGCTCGTTAATACTCTAGTAAAAAGTGTTCTTTTGCTTTTACTAACAAATGTAAAAAAATAAATTAATTAAAGCTAAATAATGTATGGAACGTATTAACTTTGTGTTATTCAAACCGGCTTTTCAAGGCACACTGCCCTCCCTGTTTTTGATTCATTTTCACTTTAGCAAACCCGACTTCAAATGATGGCTAATTTCCAGCCTTTTGCTAAACTACAATTATCTGAAGCAGGTGTGGTGAAAACGTCTAAAAACGGCTGTACCTGATTAGTTCTCAAGTGGTTTTATTGTTTTCTCTATAATGTAAAGGAAATTTTGAAATGTCATTTTGTATCCTTACAAAAACATTGTTATGATTTATCTACAGAAAAACCCCGTGGGGTACAAACAAATGTACTTAAAGTAAGGTTTTATCTCTTTGACATTGTAAAATCTGTTATAAGGAATTCATCTGTGTTTTTTTTAACTCTGATTTCTGTATCCAAGCATTGCATGTAGGACACTTTAGGGACCAGATTATTTCCTCTGCAGGAGGAAAGGGGCTGCATTTAGATTTTATAGGGGGATTATTTTTGCTTCTTCTCCTCTTTTCCCCCCAGTCTTTTTTCCTCTCTGTTTTCTACGTCTGTTTCCTTTTCTGTCTGTGCCTATAACCTCCCCCTACCGCACCAACGCTGTTAAAACAAATTTTCCAAATGAGTTCCACTTTAGATTCATCTTGTATATCATTAAGCTTTTTTTCTTCCTGATTCTCATCCTGTCTTCTTTATCTCCTGTGTGGACCAGTTTGTCTTTCCTGTCCTTTCCATTTCTCCCACAGTATCATCTCCCTATCGTGTCTCCATGTCTGTGCTCTTTATGTCTCCTTCATCCACCTCATGTCTTCCCCTCTGTTGCTCAGACTCCCTGTGTCGCTGCAGTACTGTAATGGCGAAATGGGTTTAGATGTAAGGGGGGTGGGGGGCGTTGGGGTGTTGGGTTGTTGGTGGAGGGCGCTGTCAGGGAGACGTGGGAGGCGGTTGCCATGGAAACACCAAGACTCAGCAAGTAAGGGTTGATGGGGGGGTTGGGAAGGGGTGGACTGGGTGTGACAGGCAGTGAGCTTGAAGACTAAAAATAGAAAACACTCCGAAAAAATCATCCCCCTCCCTGCACCCCCTCCAGCCCCAGCCTTGCTTCCATCCTTCACTCTGCCCAGCACCATAGGCAACCAGCTGTAGGGTCTCCTCTTCCTGTTTTCCTCCTATGGCAGCGGATGCAATGCAATCCATGACCTTCACAAACAGGATTTTATCTTTTTATTTTTACACCAAATGCCCACAAGCTGAAAACCACTTATCTTTTATATGATGTATTTTATACCTATTGTATTAATAATCTTTATTATTTGTTTGTTTGTTTTTTGTTGTTTAGTAGTTTCTGGTTGTTCTAGTTGTTGCTCAAAGTTTACAATAAAATTTTGACAATTTTCAACGCACTCGAGTTTCCAGAGAAACTTTTTTTAACTGTTCAGGAGACACTTCGGTGCAAAATGTCAAACGCAAATAAGAAAACATTTATTTAATAAGCACATGAGCTATTTCTTCCTATGTTCCTCCAAAACATTTGGAAAACATTCACAGCTAATGATGAGGAGTGTTTTTTTAAAGCAAAAAACCAACCAGTTATGGCGACATAAAGACAACCCTATCATCATATTGGTGCACGAGCAGACTGTAATTAATGCAAGCAAAATGGATCGAGCACAAATGGCTAATATGCATGACTAGTGCAGCTCGGCAGAGCTATATGTGTTAATAATAGAGGTAATCTTATCTTTCAGCCATGCTTGCAGCTCTGTGTAATTCTGTTTAATCTGATGCACAGTGTTGATTTGAGTCACATCATATAACAACATTGTTTTAATTGTAATTTCAATTACAATGGTGAGATGTTACATCTAGCTAGCATAGCATATACTGTTATATGCCAACACATTGTAAAGTTTTAAAAATTGGTTTCCTAATACTTGGAGGGACAATCTTATTTGTATTTAATTCTTAAAAATTGAAAGAAAAAAAAAACATATTTTTTTTGTGCATAGTAAAAAGTAAGATAATATGAACAGTCGTTAAGTTAATTATTACTACAAGGAGCTTAGTTTTAATATGGTGGTGTTAATAGGTTTCTATAATTGTTTTTTTAATGCAAGACTTTTTTATATTTCTGATTAAATGTATTTTATACTCCATAGGTGTAAGATCAGTTTTTTTCATCTTGTTTAAATTCTTAAATGTTGATGTGTTAAATATGCTCCTAGAACAAATGTTGTAGGCTTTGAATCCTGACCCTCCTACAGCAATATTGAGTCAAAGATATACTAGATAGTGTCTACATTTAAGGAATGTCCTGAATTTGCCTTGAAAAGATCTTAAAAGTGACTTGGACCCAGTAAATAAAAATAGGGTCAGAAGCACAAAAAGTTTTAGAATTGCATTGCACCCTTTCTTTGCATCCAGCAGCAATATTTGCCATTTATACATGAACAGCTGTCCACTAATGTGGTGGCATCTAAATGTGTCAATATCATGGCCTAATTAACCCCAGCTCTCCGTCCTGGATCTTTTCTGACCTAGTCTGATCCACCCTACCAACAAATCCACATCTCTTTACATCTCATAAATCTGGCCTGTTGAAGCAAAGTTAAAAGTAAAGAAGTGGTTTACTATCTTAAAAACTTTATCAGGTGATCTGAGAAAATATTCCTTCATGATGCTACTGTCAAGGGTTTCTGTGTTTGTCCAATAATAAAATGTAGTTTCATGTGTTGGCATTTCAAATGTTTTACAGGATTTCACAAAGGTAGCATTACACAATTGTAGTCTGTCCTTTGTGAATTCCAATACCATATTTTTTTTTCCATCTCATCTCTTTAAAAACATATATTCTTAGCTGTAAGATATAGGACTTTTCCTTCTTAACATCTTATCATTTTGAATGTTCACACCTGCAGCATCTGGGCCAGACCGAGCAGTTTAACCGCAGAGCTACCTGGATTTCAAGCTAAATATCCATCTTGTATCATATTATGAAACTAAGCAACCTTCTAATTACTTCCTCTTCCTGTCTGTGGCTCACTGTCCCTCTGTGATTAAAGTAAGCAAATTGTTCATGGATGATTATGTAATCAGATTCATTCATTGCCAGTCATGCTTGTCGAGCGGCAGCTCTTGTTATTTCTACTTTGTCCCGGTTGTTTTGGTTGGGTGGAAATGAAATGGTTAGTGCTGTTTAGAAAGCTTTTTCTTTGAATGCAGAAAGCTATACCTTTTATCTAAAACTAGCTTTTTGACTTCTCTTTAAATTGCTGTTACTATTGACTTTTATTTACCTATTCGCTGGTTGTTTGTGTCTGCTCTCTATTGTCTGTGTTCTTAGAAACTCTTACTAGTTATGTCCACATTAGCTTTGCATCGAGACAGAATATTTTAATTCTGCTGTGTGAGTCAAAATACTAGCAAAGAAGAAATATGATACCCCGGACATTTAAAAACTTTCTAGGTTATCAATTTAAAAACATAAGGATCGAGTCAGGTCAGCGGCTGTGTGCATCCTCATACAACAATTTAAAACTTTTAGTAAAACTTTGTTCTGTAACTTTATTCAGACTTATTTGAAAATGCTGTGAATACCCCAATATTGGAATCTGAAGCATAACTGACTGTTACATTTTCATACTTTTAAATTGACGACAACTTTATCAAGCCAGTTACTCAACCCAATGTTCTGATTGTTTTTTAGGTAACAGGCGTTCCACTGAATGGACATTATGAATGTCAATGCGTGTCATTAAATTGAGCCACAAGAACATTCCCAATTTCTTAATGCTTCTCTAAATGTACTGCAACTGAGATATTTTTGAAACATTTTCACTGTTTATAAGTGATGCCTCTCTTATTAAATGAAGAGACATTGCAAAACTTTAATCAGTCAGCTGAATATTTAGACGAGAGTCAGGTTTTTAAGTATACCTGCTAAGCCATTTTACCCGAGCTGAGCAGAACTCCTCCCGAATTTTAGAGTTTAGATTGTACTTAGTCAGTAGTGGTTATTGTTAATAGTGTCTGATAAAGGAACAGTGGTGAACATGCAATATGGTCATAGGTCTTTGCCCAAAACCTTATACAGTCTAAACTCCTCTAGCTTACTTTGCTTATTAAGTTAACACTGGTTCTCATAGAATTTTCATATTACAAAGTGGTTTGCATCTGCATAGGCCACTAAGGGAGCCCAACATTATACCTTTGCTTTGCTGAGAGAATTAACAATGGATATAAGTATACCGGAACTGAGACCGAAAGCACTGAAAGATAGTGACTGTGTCTGTTGAAGCATGATTTATTTAATAATTATAAGCTTTTTTTAACTATTTGTTTTTCCATTGTGATGAAAATATCTGTTTTAAGAGAGAAACCTGGCCAAGAGTGGCAGCATATAGTTATACCAACCGTTACAAAGAAATGTCAGTATACAAAAAAAAAACATTGTTGCAACACACCACATCAAAGACAGATATCTAATCATGTTTACACAGACACTCATTTAACACATTTGCCCTTCTGCAACTTAAATATGATATGAATTATCATAGCCTAATACATCTCTATGTGTCACTGAGAGATGCTTGTTTAAGAGTGATGAATTTATATTTTTGCCTGAGCCATTCAGTCAGACTTACACCAGTCTTGGTAGTCCCTTGTGTCTCTCACTATGTATTAACATCTGAAGAGTGGCTATCTAAATGCACCTGAGAAAATCTAACAACCACAGATCTGTTGGTGTGTGTGTGTGTGTGTGTGTGTGTGTGTGTGTGTGTGTGTGTGTGTGTGTGTGTGTGTGTGTGTGTGTG
>JAVLVB010000613.1:3038699-3101177 GCA_032876305.1 Orestias chungarensis | reverse complement strand
CTAGCGAATGAGGGAATATTCGGTTTGGTCATGTGACTTTGTGATGTCAGAGAGAGAGGGAGAGAGAGAGTAAGGTGCAATTTAGCCCCACAGCTGATATGTGCAGCGCTCAGAGAGAAGCTGAGACAACCAGACACAAACTCACATGCACACTTTCGCTTTCTCACTTCCATGGACTTCTTTCTTTTTGCTTGTACAGACACATGCACTTTGCGTTGCTGACATCCATCCAGTTACACACAAAGACAATTGCAGAACATCACTCTAAGACAGCAGATAATTTCTTTTCTATACTTCTCAAGATCAGAGCAGTTTGCTAAGTGAAGACTTCACTCCCTCTTGGACAGGACTAATAGGATACTTGAACCAAAGAAAGCAACTAAAGACACAGAAAGAGGAATCAAAAAGGAGACCCAGAAATAAGAAAGCAGAAAAGGCTGAAGGGCTGAAGAGCAAACAGGCTAAAGAGAAAATCAACGGAGGAAGACCAACTGCAGTGCAGGAGAATGTCTTTCCTTTCTGGCTCACCCTGGCAGCAGTCTGGCATCATTAATGGAAACAGCGGTTATGGACAACCCTCTAGTGGGTATCAGCAGCAGCATCAACAACAGCAACACAAACCTCCTGTTGCCCTCTCCAGTGCCAACATCCCTACCGTCATGGCCTCTTCTCTGCTGTCACCCTCCACTCCAGCTGCTCCCCAACATGGCGACTGGCATTGCCAAGGCTTAATAGAACCTGGGATTGGCACTGCAACAGCACAGACTGGATGTAGAACAACTTTGATGGAAGATGATGTGAAATTAGGACGTGGGAGCACTGAGGGGAATTCATTTGGAATGATGGCATCAGGAACACCAAGCTTCACTGCGCCTTTCCTAAATAAAGAAGATAATTGGTCAAGACCAGAACGGCCAGTGCAAGATGGACTAAGAGTCGGAGGGGTTGGCGGTGTATTAGGGAGTGCAGGGCAGAGCCCCAGCAGCCCTATCTCATCACACTCCTCCCCAACCACGACGTCACCCTCCTCTTCACTATCACCAGGTAGACTATTTTCAAACTCTCTTCTTGACCCGAAGCCATTTGGAAAAAGCGATCTCCAGCGAAACATGGAAGGAATTTACCTTCAAGGATCACCAAAAGCTGTTCAAGAAAACATCATGCCACCATGTCCTAATCAAGTCTCAGAACATCAGGAAAAAATTCTATCAAACCCATCCATCTACAAAGAAACACTTTCAAGTAAAGCTGAAAAAGAGAATGAGAAGATAGCAACTGGAAGCCTATTGAAACCTCTGAAGGAAGATTCTAATGCAAGTAAACCTGGAAATCAAGTACTCAAGCCATATTTAGGAAAGTCAGGTTCAGATTTATCTGCTACTATGTCTGAACTGACAAGTTGCACAGCAGGGGCTACAGCACATGTACCTGCATCTCTCTCTCCAGCCAACAAAGCTTTTGGTAATACAGTGCTGAGTGTTGAAGGAGGTACCAGGTCCGAGCGAGAAGACAGCTATATTGAAATGGGGAGAACAGCAACATCTGTTGCACCAATCAACAAAGTAACTGAAACAAGAGTTGTAACTCCTGGCTCTGAGCAGGCTTTAAAGAACTTTGAGGGTCTCCAAAAGGGATCTTTTGCTACAACATACAGCGAAACTAAAGCAGCGGGAGGTAATGACATCCCTCAGCGAACTTCAGTAAGACGTGCAATGTCTGACTGTTCACATCTGTCTGTTCCAACGATAATGGCCGGTGCATACCCTTCAGGTATGGCCATCGCACAGGTGATGGCACCCAGTATTCCAGATTTTATCTCAATGGGAGCACCTTGCTCACCCAGAGCTCCCTACGCTCATGCAGCTGTCCGCCGCTCACTTACAGTCACAGATGGTACTGAAGGCTCCAATTCGATTGCAACAATGATCTCAGCTCCTTTAATGATGTCAGTACCTGTAGTGCCATCTTCTCCTCCCCCTAAGAGACATCATGGAAGCTGTGAAACCAATGTTCTTCTTCCAGTTCCAAGTCCTGTAGGAACACTGACTAACAACACCCAAGATAGTATGACAAAATCAACCGGTAAGATACATTTCTTGTATGGTATGTGTCTGGAGTCAAATGAGAAAATAAAACTTGGGCTCACAAGTCTGATAGTTTTTTTTTGCACTTGACCAATTTAACTAATTTTTCTGTTATTGTTGGTTTCAACCAATCAGGATTTGGGCTGTCATGATAATAAAATATCAATCTCCATTCTGACTGTAAGATACTGCATAATCTTTTTCGATATTTTTAGTTGCATTACTGTTATTTTAATAATAATCCGAATAAACTTTATTAGGAGAAAACCAAAGACTAGTAGACAATGTTGTCTTAATTCAGAAGGTTTCAGTGATTCTGATAATTTTGCTTTATATGTTCTTTAATTAGCTACAATCAGAAGGGTAAGTTGAAACTGCTTTGTCTGCCTTATCCTGGGTGAATTATTTTCCAACGTTAAAATGTGTAGCAATACATATGTGTTTTTTACTGTAATCATTTTATCATAAGCCTCATTAGTCATTAATTCCAGTATGACTGAGCAGAGGAGTTTTAAAATTGATGGAACATTTTGTCAGATCAATGTTTCTTAAAGTTTGTTTGTTTATATCCAAAGAAGAAAATTGCTGTCAGTGCTTTTATTTAAACAGATATTATGGATTTATGCCTATTGGCATGTTTTGGACATCAATCTTGTAGTTACAGAAAAAAAAGGCACAATTTTACAAGTAAAAATACCAGTCTGTCTGTCTTAAAAATTCTTTGCCAAAATCATAGTGCTACTTAATTGTGTATTCTGTAGCACCGTTACTCTGATTTATGTTGTTTATTGGGCTTTGCTGTTTTGTTTCTAAGCTATGACGGTTCAGGTAAGCTTGTCCGATAAAGAGGAGGGAACTGTTGTTGTGTCTGTAGCTCCACTGTCCACAGTTAGGTCCCATATAAAAGTGTCCAGCTTGTATACATTTTAATACACATTTATATCTTTAGAGAGCATTTTTAAGATTAAGATTTAAGATTAACTATTTGCAGTAAATTTAACAATCCTAACCTAAATGAAGTTGTGGATGGATTTATAGCTAATCTCTTATAAATGTTTTCTAGAAATAATTCTAGTGAAATTATATACACTTCAGTCATTGGTAGGAATCTGTTTTATCTCTAGGTCTTGTTTTTAACCCCTGTATTTTTGTATTGAAATCTTCATTAAAGCGAAATCAATCCAAAATTAATAACATTTACAAATACAAATAGAAATGTGGTTGTTGTTGTTTGTCTAAAACAAAATTAGATATTGTTCCATGCTTCATGCTTCTGTGCACCTATATTGTGGAATTATAACACAACTACGCTTGTACTGTAAGCCTTTGAATCCAATTTCCCTGGACATATCATTACAGCTCAGATATATTTGTTTGATTATTTAATTTCTTTTTTCCAACTCTGGATTCCAACTGTGTAACAGAAACTGCCGTATGGAGTAGATCTTTTCTGCAGCTTAACGGCCTGTTCAGGTTGTTTTTACGAATATCATGGTGGAAGTTAAAGGTGCTTTAACATTCCCTGATTGATTTTTAAATTATGTTGTAACAGAACAATTGTAAGAAAATCAATTCTCCAGACTTAGAATTATTTTTATATTTACAATTTGAGTTTTGTTTAGTTTTTAGTCTTTTCTCGTTAATGAAATGTGCTAATTCCATTTGTATTGTTTGTTTTTCTAACAGCGTTATCAATGCATCCAGAGCAGCGTGTTCTGCCTTTTCGGTGTGCAGCCGACAGAAAAGCTGGGACATTGATTTGAAATTGACTCTGACTGTACTCACTCAAATATAGAGCAGCTATTTCTAGCATTGTGTCTGTCTGTGTGCTCTTGTGTAGACACTCGCTTTTGTGTGTGTGTGTACGCACATACCAGTGCGTAGGTGACCAACTTCCACTGACGTGAATCGTACGTATTTTTAAAGGCAAACGCCTACACAGACAAAGAGTAGACACCATGTCTGCACTCAAAGATTTTCGGTGATCCATCACCAAATGAAAGAAACAAGTCTTGCAAACCTTTCATAATTCTAATTTGCATGTCCATGCAGTGGGGAGTCTGTGCACCCTGTTTGCTTTTGATTTTAGAGGCAGCAGGTTCCCTGAATAGGACTGCATAATACTCGTCAAGTCTTCAAGTAACACATGTTTTCTAGGTGCTGGGCCTAGAAACATTCGTAAAGATAATACCGATGATGGCAGATGATGCACACAGCTGAGGATTATTTCTATACAAATACATCTCCTTGTAAAACTATTTTTATGCTTCAAACTGTGTTTTTTAAACAGTATTGCATTAAGGCAATTTTTTAAATATATTTTATCATAGTTTAAATTAGAAATAATCATAAAGTTCTTTGTATTTATGAAGTGGAATGGTATTTATGCAAGGTTTTCATGAATAAAGCCTGGCCCACATTTGTATTCAGCCCGGAGTGAATAATTTTAAATACCTCTAATTACCGCGAACAGCGCTCTGGTGCAGTCAAACATATGCTTTGATTTGAACCATTACCTAAGGTGAAATCAAACCCAAATGCACATCCTTTGAACATGAGCCAACACTTTTGGTCACTGTAAGGATAGAGGGTTCAAGTTGCAGTGCTATGAAATTGATCATTTCATAGCACTATTTTCTCATTCAGGAATTTGTGAAGTTTTCATTTGTAAAGTTAAAACATGTGTGAAAGTTTAACGATTAACAAATAGTTTTGCTAGGAACTGTATTTCTATTTCTCTGCATATGCTCATTAATGGTTGATTGATGCATAAATGTAAGACCAGTAGAAAATATATTAAGTGACTCTGAGTATCAATCACCTGCTGAAAGACATCTTACCCCCTAATGCCTAAATCAACCTTGTTGTGAGTTAAGTCTGTATCTTTTGCAATGCTACCACAAGCAGTTGCTCCAGCTCATGGAGCTGGTAGGTAGAAGCTGTATATTAGGTATTGTTTCTCAGTCGAGAGTTTAATACTCGATGAGTCAGCTGATATTGCCTGGTGCAAAGACGCGTCACTAAAATACTGTTTTAAGAGCCACAAATGACCAGTTTGCTAATTTAAAGTTATGATATTACGACCTCTTTTTTAAGGTAATGATTTTGAGGACATCTGTACATTAGTCAGGCTGCATATTACAAAATGTCACTCAGTAAGAAGTGGTAGCTCAAGTGTCCGTTTTTTTCACATTAGCTTTTAAATATATTGATGGCATTGTAGCTCTGCTTATATACTTCTATCCATAGGGACAATATTTATATTAAAAAGTACGAGTAAAGGGTGTATTTCCAAGGTTTCATTGATCCAAGGTTTTGTTATTTGGCTATTATGTTTTTTTATATACTTTACTTACAGTTCAACATATTAGAATCTAAGAGGGAAACAAAATATAATTATTGAGACATTTTTTGACATAATTCCAAGAAGTAAAACCATAACCACAGATTATAGAAAAGGCAGCAGTTGCTGAAAATCTATTTGGGGGGTTCTCAGTTGGGATTTGCATTTGTTGCCTGAAATATTGTTACATTTGAAATCCACAAGAAACAATATTCTAGACCTCCCATTGTTGATTTCTGTTTTTACAGATTTGAATACAAGGTATTTAGATCAAAGAGTGAGCTGTAGAATTTGAAGAGGACAGTGAGGGTTGGAGGGCTCTGGCTGATCCAGTATGTCTTTCAAATCTATTTTTATTTTATTTGCTGTTATCTAGAGGAAATGGGTTCTAATCATGACTGGTTCCTTTGTTAGACACCAAAACACTGCAAGGAGTCCTGAACATTAAAATTCATGAGACTCTGCCACAGAGAGGCTTTAGAAAAGAGCTCCGGCAAGTGATGAGTTTTCATCACACTAAGCTTAACCTTGCCGTGTTGGAATCGAGTTCATTACAGCGACAGGGGAAAATGTACGGGCAGATTACTTATGCAGATTTTAAATGGCTTGACAGATGAACACTGAGCATGTGTGGCATTTGCCTTTCCATGACCAGACAGCTGCTGTAGTTTGTTTTCCCTTACTCAGATTGAACAGAGTCATGTTTACTCAAAGACTAAGCAAGCATGAGAACACAGGTCAGAATAACATAATAGGTGGTTGTCCAGCAATGGCAGCAACAGGCTCTGTGAGATATTCAGGGAAAATACTTCAGCAAATTAACAGGAATTCACCGGAGAAAAAGCAGGAGTGATGCAAAGAGTTCAGTACCGTTTAAGATGAAGAGACCCCGCACACAGGGACTTGGCCTGTCCACTCTCTGTTATGTAACAGACAAGTAAGCGGCCCCAAAGACCGCCTGGTGCTTTTCTAACCCCTGCTCTTCCAGCTGTCTGCCTTTAGCCATCACACTTACATAAACATTGTGTCTGAGCCACTCTCCTTCAGATCCAGTTCTCTCAGTGGAACAGTACGGATGGCAGTACCACCACTTCTAAATTAAAATTATTTAGTGTACAGGGACCGTACAGGTGCAAATCTGACTTTTGTCCAGTTTTTAGCTTGAAGAATAGTTGTTGGAAGAAAAAAAAAAAGAAGCTTATTTGAGGCCAGCTAATGTGATGGAAACTTCTATTTGCTTGGGACCTGCATCAGTTTATTTGTATGCATTCTACAGTGATCTGAAAAGATATTAGTCCCCTTACAGGTTTCTCTTTTTTTTGCTTAATGTCAATCTTAAATATTCTACATCACCAAACAAATTAGAACAGTTACACTGTTGCATATATAGTAAGATGGTCAATTTAAAGAAATCAGTGCAGTTGCGTTGCATTCCTACAATGTAGCATTAACTGTTTGATCACCCACTCTGAGGTGCCATGCAGATCAGTTTGCTAAAGGGTTCCATTGCAGTCTGAAGTTTTTGTTTTTGTCCTTTTTAAAAAAAAACATAAACACCTTTTTTTTTTTTTTTTATAAACATAATAAGATTTTATTTAATATGTTTCAGCTGCACTCTGTGTTTCAAAACTGCAGCAGCCAATATAGTCTCTCTATCACTTTTAAATGTCAACTTAAAGGCTAAGCTACTTACATTGTTTGGGGAAACATGTCCCATTTTTCTGAGAGTTTTTATACTCACAGCCTAAAATTCAGAATAAAAAGTTAAAAACTGTAAACCTGCAGCCTTGTGATTAACAGAAGTTATTAACCATTAACCATTTTAAAATACCTTGATACCAAGTAGAAGATCCTGCCTTTCTAACTGTACATATCACATTTATAAATATACTTTAAAAAAATATGAGATTAGAAAGATCAACAAAATGGGTCTTGCTGGGGGTCTTTTTAAATCTATTGTATTAACAACTTAAAATCAAATAACTTTTTGACAAAAAAAATACAACATTTTCTATCTTAAAGTGTACAGCTAAGCTGAAACTCTCTGCCTCCAATACTTTGTACTCCGCTCCTACGTCGGGACTGGAGTTGACATGGATTTTGAGGAGACAGGCTGTCACCATTGTGAGCACTTACATAAGGCCGTGCATTAGACTAAATGGGTTGTCCTGTTTACCAAGCAGACCCAGAATTATCTGCTGCGACGACCTACATAGAATCTTCCACTTGGATGTTCAAATCTATAAATAACAGAAGAGGGGATGAAACCGGCAAATGTGATACATTTCTGTGGGTAAAAATATTTTTACTTCTCAGAATTGCAGGGTTAGAGTTTTATTTCGACGGGGATGGAATTCAGTCACGTTTTATTTTGTTTGATGTTTAATTTGTGAAAATATGAATAGTAATAAAACTTAAGTGTAAAGGAAATAGAGGAAAGCTTCCATTATAATATTACTAAAATCCTTTGGGTATATTTAAATGAAATAAAGAGTATGTTGTTCCTTTGCACAAATCAGTAAGGAATCCATTAGAGTGGAGTAAGTTTGAAGATTTCCAGAACATGGTTATTTATTGTGAAATGTTACCTGCTAAACCAAGTACATTTGAATTGGATTTTTGTAATTAGGAATGAATAGGGTTTAAGTTTATTTGATGGTAGCTGTAGTGATGAAAACCTTTCTGTGCTCCAAATATGTAAATATGTTAACAGTGGTTGATGCTGTCAAAATGTTGTTTTAATGTGGATGTGGATAAACTTGTTTAAATCAAAAATTTAGTTATGTTTCATGTCTGTCTTTCAAATCAGTACTTTGGTGAGTTATTTTAGGAATGTAAAATGTCTCATTTTTATTTCCTCTGAACCATTAGAATATAGGCATTTTAAGCACTAGCAAAAGGCCTGACCTACTCACTCAGCATTCAACTAGGCAGCCATAAACAGTCTTAAAGGAACAAAAAAATGTATGTCAAAAATATATAAAGCTATATAAAAATGCCTGGTGACTCATAAAATATCCTATTTGAGGAATCTTCCCTTCAACTTGAATCCTTGAATTAGAGGGTTGCATAACCTTTCCACACTGATAGTTTACTAAAGAAATGTTTAATTTGATTTCAGTGTCATCTTGACAAGAGTCTATTAGTGTCCAACATATTGCTTCAATTTGCCTTCTGTGCCTTTCAGAAATACCTCAGATCTAACATTGTTTGGATATTACTTATCCACAGCTACCTTGGGTGACTCCACAGGGTTCATGTCAGATTTAGTGCTAGATAGTGGTTCTAGGGTTTTGATTTCCCCTCACTTTATGCCTTTATATTGCTTATTTAGATGCATCTTAAGTATGATTATGAAAACAAATTCTTCCTCATCTTCAGATTTCTACAATACTACTAAATAATATGCATCAAAAATACCAGAAATGTGGAACTGCATCCAATTCCAGATGAAAAGAGGAGTAACCCATTTTACGCCTTCAAACTGTAGCTTTGGGGTTAAAGTTTAGTTTTGGTCAATCTGGTTTACTAAGTGATGTTCGTTGTTAACACAAGAAGACTTCTTAATTGTCTGTTTTTCATTTGAATTATGCAATATATACACTAAATACAAGGTTGGTCTTGTTTTTGGGAATTTCAAAAACCAGGAATTTTTGAAGGTAAACTATAAAATGACTTAATGTTATTCTCTCAATTTTCGTCAAGCTTTCTATAATAAAATGGGTTAACCAAACTGTTTATTTTTTTTTTACTTGGCAGTGAAATCTGAGAACAAGGACAAGCAGGAGAAGATGAACTTAATTTCCAGTAAGACGGACAACTTGGACAAGAAGGAGGAGCAGCTAAAGAAAGACAACAACACAGACAAGTACCAGAAGCCACAGATGATCCTGAAAAATGAGGAAAAGATGGAGAAGCTGAACGACAAGGCTAACGAGAAGCCAGAGAAGGTAGACAAGCCAGAGAAGACCAATAAGGACGAAAAGAAGGAGGAGGACAAGAAGCCAGCTGACAAGAAGGAAGAGAAGGGGGGAAAAGGTCTGGCCAAGTCTCCCTCAGGCAACGGAAGCAAAACTGTGCCAAGCGCTGACAGCAAGAGCAAGGTGAGTGTTGGTACAGCACACACTGACACAAAGTGCCCTTCACACGCACACTCCATGCACACAAACTCAAACAGTCAGGCTAGAAGAGGATCCAGTGGTTATAGAGATGCTCTAATCCCTACAAAGCAACAGCCTCATTAAACTTCTTCAGTGTTTGATCTTTCTGATTTTTTTCATGGGTGTTTGCTGGATGTGCTAAAGTCGCCTGCGATTTACACCTCAGACCTCTTTCCATGTCATCTGCTATTTGTGGTTTGCTGCTCAGTGCTTTTATTTGACACTTTTATAATTTCCTGCTCATTAGCTATCCAAGGTAAGTTTGTGGTTAATCTTTTATAACTTTTTTTATAATTCCCTCATAGACCCTGGCTGTGCTGCCATATTTATTTTGCTGCTCTGGAATTTCACAGCTGCTTATTTTCTCTCTCTGCCTGTCTTTATTTTGCTTTCAACCTTCCCTTTGTTTTTTGCTACTCTGGCCTTTTTTTCTCATATTCATTCATAACCCAGCCCGATGTGGTTCCAACTAAACCAAACTCAGCCAAATCACGCCCATCAACACTTTCCACCAATGATGCAGTCAACTCCGCAAAACGACCTTCCCCAACTGCAGCCAATAAAAAAAGCCCTGTACCCAAGGCGACCACGCCCACTTCTACAAAGCGTCAGCCGGCCACAGGCCCAACCAAGACCGGCAAGGTGAGTTTAAATCATTTGTGTTACATATTATTAGTGGCCAAGTACCTTACAATAAAAGCCATAATTTGAAATGATGGGGCAGAATAAAAATAAAACCTTAGAAAACTTTGCAAGTTTTTGCACGGGTAAACTGGGGGAAGTAGATGTCTCAGTATTCAATGCTGCCGTGTTCAACTAAGCTAAACATTTTAAATCAGTATCATTCACTTGAAACTTGCAGGAGCCAATAAAGGATGTTTATTTTTTCCCACACAATTCTTCTGTCTAATAAAACTTTAAAAGTGCTTTAGGTCCTGTACGGACCTTAGACATCATGGGCCATCCCTCTGTCCCAAATCTCATTTCAAATCTCATTATATTAAAACCTCGTCCCACCTGCTTTTGTTCATGAATTTCAGGTTCATGTCCTAACCTTTTTATTATGTTTTATCCTTTGCTTTTTTCTTTTCTGCCTAATTAGAATTGTATTGCCCTTTGTGCTCACATACAAAGACAAATGTACAAATGTTTTTAATGTGATACAAGAAGGATTAATATTTGTAAAGCGCCCAGGGTATGGAAGCTTAAAGGCCGTTGATACTCAAGTCCCCAGTTGGAAATATATGCAAATACCACGGAAAGTCTTGATCATGTTTATATGATGTAAAAAAAAATGTAATGGAAAATTTTCAGAAAGCCTGTTAAGGGCTCTGCATAGCCAGGTTAAAATTGGTTCTCGTTTTTTCAATGAAAAAATATACCTCATTTTTTTCCCAGCATTGTTTACCAGCCTCGTAGCGTTCGGACAGCAGCGTTATCTATTCCTTCCGACTGCTCAACTTCAACGGTCCTGTTTCACAAAGCAGGCTTTGCAAACAGAAGGCAGATGCTTTGAGTAAACCTACGCTTTTCTGGGATTTTCAGAGTTTTCGGTTTCAGAACAGATAACTTCATTCTGGATCAAGTTAGCTCTGTATGAAATATGAGCATACATCATAAAATGCCATTTTGGAGAACTTTATGCTATCAGTGCTTCTTTTTGCATCACAAATTGCTCTAATCTGTAGTTTAAATTAGGAACCTTTTAGCACTAAGCTACGTTTATATGTGGTAAAGGGCCACTTTGGTGACTGCTACTTGTGTGATTTGTGATTCCGACCTTTGCAAATGCATAAAACTGTCTTTATTGGGTGCAATTATTAAAATCTTTTTCCATTTAAACCAATAACTAATTCCAAGTCTGCACCTAGTTGCTGTTGTTAAACAATTGCAGGCACTAAGTGAGTCGTTAGTTTGCATGAATGGTAAACCAACTGGGGAGTGAATTGCCCAACCTCTCTTCTCTAATTTGAATTTCAGACTTTAGAAAATGGGAACGCAGAGAAACGCCCATCTGTACCAAAAGCTACACCCACTCCTCGTCAGGCTCCCAGTAAGAACGGCACCTCTGCCGCTGCTGCAAACAAAACCACAGGTACAAGCAGATGTCTTTACTTTCTTGTTCATAATTACTTAAAAAAACAAAAACATAGAAGTCCCTGAGAGTCACTCTATGAAACCCTGTTACTGGAGCAATGAGTCACACTAGCAGTCCTCAGGCAAAAAGCTCACTGAATTGTTGTAATATTGCACTTTAGATGCAAGTGGAACCTTTCATAGACACTACACTCGTATTTTTATCTGCAGATCAGAGACAGTATCTCACCCTTCTAAAAAAGGATGCTGTGAATCAGCCGGGATATGTTTGTGTCAAACTAGCATCTTTTTTTTTTCTCCAGTAGGCAAAAATGACAAAAATGAGAACAAGACAGTGGAAGCCAAGAAACCCAAAACTGCAAGTAAGAAAAGTTGTATTTTCTGCAACAGTGTTACGGATTGTATATTCTTTAAGCAACATGTTGATAATAATGAACGCATATTAAAGCAGCATAAGTTGTTGTTAGAAAGTTTAGTTAAAACGACAACACACATTTTTAGATTGATTAGGAATTTTATAACTGAATTGTTAAAAAAGCAATTCCTGCTATCCTCTACAGCACGTCCTCGCCCAGCACCCACAACCACTCCGGCGACCCCATCCGCCTCCACCAACGGTGAGGGTGCCTCCACCCATCGCCGCCGTGTCATCACAAAACCCCCGGTGCCGAAGCAGACCCCTCTGGAGAAGAAACCAGCAGCTCCTCGCCCTCCCCGCACCCCCCGACCCATTAACGCTCCCACCCCAGACCTAAAGAATGTGCGCTCCAAAATCGGATCCATTGACAACATCAAGTACCAGCCGGGAGGCGGGAAGGTAAGGGGAATGAAAAGGGCTTTGCACCTGAGAGGTCAATAAATAATTCAGAGATTTTTCTGTCAGGATTGCTGAAAGGAAGAACAAACAATACTTTAGCCTGCAATTCAAATTGCTTCCTTGTGTATAATAACAAGACTTTCTCCGTAGTTTTTATTAATTTTCATTATATTAACATTCAGTCAAAGTAACTTATCTATCTATAAACCACCAACAAATTGCATTAAATCATTGATGTTTGAATACGCAACCAATGTGTTAAAAATAATTGTTGTTAGAAAAACCCAAATATCTCCAACAATTTCTATAAAATTATTTTATAAATATATATAAAATAATTTTATAGAAATAAATTGTACGTTGACCTGAGATATTAATATATCATTACACAGTGGCAGATTTTGTCTCCATTTTGTCCCCTCTTCAGAATAGCAAAGGCAAGAGAACTTGCCATTAAGCTAAGGCTGATCTATTGATCTTCTTGTGTCAGGAAATGGCTCCAAAAAGCAGCTACTACATTTGCAGTTATATTTGTAGTGAAACAAATAAATAGTGAAAGAAGTTAAAGACAGCTGGAACTATAACAAACCATGCTTTTTATTTTAATTTTATATTCTTCTGTACAGCACTTTGGTCAACAATTTAGCTGTTTTAAATGGGCTTTATAAATACATTTTTACTTACTTTACTTACTACTGGAAGTTACTGGAGGAGCGCCAACAAACATAATACGAGGGATTACAAGTGAAGCAAATTAAAGATCACACTTAGCGAGCTGCGGTAGATTATCCAAGTTATGCTTATGCAAAATAATAAACATGTTGGTATATAAAGAAACATCTGTATGTCAGCTCTTAGGCAAGCCACAAACACATTAAAAGCTAGGATAGAAGAAAAGGATATGTTTGTAATAGGCTGCAACACTTGACAAGCAGAACTGGCAATTATTAAGGAAAACAAGATATCCTATATATACTGTTAGTGGTTTCAATACATTCTGACAGAAAATATGTTTAAATAAAAATTTTAAATACTTGTGTAAATCTTGGGTTAGTGTAGAAGTAGGTACTAATACACACTACTTTTTAATGTGGTGGCTTCATCTAAAAATGGAGTGGGCCCTATTTCATTTGAGAGTCAATTTTCAAACAGCACTTTCTGAAATAGGGTTTCATGGAGCATTGATTATAATTGTTCTCATAATAAGAAGATAAGCAGATATAAATCTCTCTGATAACATCTTTCCCTTCCCTAGCATTGATCTACCGCCATCCTTTTATTCCTTCATATTTTTGCTGGCTTCCTCTGTCTGTCAGCTACATGCCCCATTATCAGTACTCAACAGTGTCTAATTCTTTGATCCAATAAGTTTCTTCCTCCCTCTAAAGCCTATAGCATACATGGAGAGACACCTGGGAAATTATTTAAACATGCACTTGTGCAGTTTAGCAGTCTTTGTTCCATTCCAAACACTTTCCTTGCATATCAAATCGTGTCTTGTCTCAGTGACATGACTGGGTTGTCTGTTTCTGTCGCTTCAGCGTTTGTGACTCCCTGTCTTGGGGAGAGTATTGTCCTGTCACTTTGAATCATGGACATTATCCTCTTATCTGCAGCTCATCACTTGTCCGTCTTCTCCTAGTTTTCTGATGAAAAAACTCTTAAATCCAGAAGTTAGTAGGGAAAAAACGTCAAGGATGCCACAGTAATAAGGACATTTTGATAATGCATTGGGACCATTGTTTTTTCAGGTTGGAATGATGATAGCACATACAAGGTCATTGATTTTAACAACAAGAACTAGGTGCAAATGTTGTGTATTTTGTTAACAAGCGTTAAATTAAAGAGAAACGGAACCATCCTATAGGCATCAAACAAGTTATGCTATTATTATTGTTGCATATTTGATCACTCATTATGTCAGGAAGGCTGGGTCTTATTTAAATTTGGGTTATTTCCTGAACAGGGCTTCTAAAATCAGGGCTAAAAGCCCAAAACCTTTCATTTCATCTACTCAACACATGTTTTGCCATTGTGTCCATACTTCAAGGTAGTCCTCTTTTATTATTTTCTTCACTTTACATAACACACAAGTGTCAAAGTGGCCCCAAAAACAGATACATACTTACCCCAACATACTTAAACCATGCTTCAAAGCCTCTCTTTGTCATTCTGACAAAATACCTGAATCTTTGTCTCACTTTAACTGTCTAATCTGTCTATTGTCTAATCTTTGTTAAAAAGGTGACCACCTGAAGAGACTAATTTTTTTTTCCCCTTTGGGCTGTTTTCGTTTTAGTTAAAAACCATTTTAATTTTGACTGTTCTGGCAAGAAAGTTTGACACGACTGAATCAAACCGGGTTTAGAAAAAGATAAAGATGTTTCCTTAGCAATTTACAAGGAGGGTATTTTCTCAAATACTAGTAGGGAGGCATGTACATTTGAAACCAGATGTTTGCAATGTGTAAAAAGACACACACTCCTATTTTTCTTACTGTCTGGCATTAAACTTAAAGTAAAAAAAATAAATAAAAAATTTTGGAATATGTAAGAGAGCCCAAAGAAATCATACACATTTCACCAGCACATGACCTTCACCACCTTGATGGATAGATGTTTTGCACAGACAGTAACTGTACACAACACTGCTGCATGGATAAGTACTGGATCACGGGAGGGGTAATGGCATCCAATAATGTAGACATGGATTTTTAGCTCTACTTGCAATAGATTTGAAGTTTCTATCTCACAAGGTAAAACTGCTGTAACATCTGTTTTGAGTTATGCTTTTAGATTGATGTCAGTACAGAATTACCCGAACGCCTAATCTTTAATTGTCCTATTTTATATGCAGTGTTTGTTCTATCATGTACATCCAAGGATTTAAGGCTTTCTTTGTCTTTCTGCTATATAGTATTTTAAAATGAATGTCTTTAAAACATATAAGAATGATGATGACTGTCTAACATAGGTGATAACATGCCTGATAGGTCAACCTTTAGCTATTACATTTGGTTAAGGTGAAAACATATAAAGATTTAGCTTAAAGTCAGTTAACTAAGCTGTCAGTTACACAGTTGTATTTCTGTTCTCTTAATAGTGCTGCTAAAAGCTACATTGCTACTAATGTTTCCTATTCTGGCATGGAGGATTCACAACATAATCTTCATATTATTACATTACCTAATTACGCTATCTAGTTGTTTATCCTTTCATCATACTGTGAATGTATTTATGCCTCTTACTGAGATATTTCAAAATTAATTTCTCCTCTTTCGAAGTTATTTCTGCCATATGTGATGCATGTTAATTTAAATGTTTTTATCTGGAATCACAGAAGCAATTTTAGTCTTTCTGTTCCCCTTAAAAGGTGCAGAGCTTTCTGTGTGGTAGGTCCATGCATCATTAACCTTCTTTTGCCTTGTCATGCTGTGAAGCTGCAGGCTAGGATACAGCAGACTGTAGCTGGCTTTAGCAGGGTGCACAACCATGCTCAGATTTGCCAGATCCTCCGCAGACCCACAGAGACGCCATCTGAACTAAATTTATCCAGGCAAACAGCATCTCCACATCTGTTTAAGCATCACTCATCTTCATCTAAACTGTGACCGCATGTTTTCTCAACCTTGTTCACATGATTAATTAAAGGTAAACTCCTTCTAGTTGTCTGAATTGGCCTTGGATTTCCAGGCCGATATGTGTTCTGTGTTTTAAAGGAGCCCCTGTGGGTCCCTATGTCATCTGTATTTTCTGTCAAAGACATGCTGCTTGTCACCTTTAAAGACAATAACCATTCCCCCGGATCATAGTCACCAAGACTTTGTCCACGATTTTTTATCTTGTTAATGTTGCCTTTTTGTTCCAAATATTAACCATTAGAGGTTTAGACTCTCTGTTTTTTTTTTTTTTGTTTGTTTTTTTATCTCTGTACTTTGGAATGGTACTGCTGGTAGTCTTCACCTACAGTCCAGACTATATGGGGATTTCATGCCTGATTTTAGCATCAATCCCATGCTCTCCTGAGCAGCCTTTTATAGTGCTTTTGCATAAACAATATTTACACCTTTTGAATTCTTTACAATAACTTCAACGTATATTATTTGGATTTTATATGAAACATAAAACAATGATATAGTAATGCAAAACATCATGTGCTACCTTCTGTTGGTCTGTAACATAAATTCCTAAAACACAGTTTGTGATTGGAAAAAAATGGATAAAGCTAGATAATACTATAGCAAAGCATTGTAATTATTACTTCTTTTTCACATTAATCATTTTGAAATCATATGAACTAATCTGCTGCTAATCACTTTGATATTTTTTTACGGTTCGCCATCGAGATCGGTCACAATCAGTCATAATTCATGTCTGTCCTGCTTTACACATCAACAGTATTATTGACCAAGAAAACATTACAAGACATCAAAAGCAAAATAGAAATAGAATCGGAAAGGCCATCATATGTGAAGTATTAAGCTAGTCTAAATCAAAAAGTAGGCTTTCATTAAAATGAGCCAAGTTCAGTTAAATGGTAAACAGACTTTACTAACAGCGCTGTTCTAATCAAACTTATCACTCAAAGCATTTTATACTGAAGTCGCATTCAAAACCAATACATCCATCGGGCTACATTGACATGTTACAGGGACCAGCTGGAAATTAACCTGTGACCTGCCTGATTGCAAGGCAAGCCACCCAAACAGAGATCTAGTGGAATCAAATTCAAAAGTCATGTTGCGATCATAGAACAGGCATCATCATCCCAACGTTTTACTTTGTGGAACAGTGAACACTAGTTAACTGTCTTTTGTCGGTTAGGGTTACCTAGACTACAGTCAAAGTTATTTAAAATATTTCATACACCCAGACCTTCAGTCTGTTCACTAAATTTCCTTGATTCACCTTGTGTTTTCTCTCATGTTCTTTGCCTTTAACAACCTACTCATTCATTGGACTTATCCAGCCGTCCTTTTTTTTTTATCCACCTCATGCCCCAACACTGACGTCTGCTGTTCCATGTTGTTTTGCTTTGGCGTGTGGTTGGTAGGAGGTTTTTATTGACTGGAGGCCTGGTTGTCTCCCCAGGTCTCCTCCACCCCGAACAACAAGACAGCTGACCCCTCCACCCCTGCCGCCAAGGCCAGAGTGAGTCTCTGCCACCTTACACATCTCTACATTCTCTCACCTATCTGCATTTACTGCATACATCACTCATGCTATCTTCGTCCACTTAGCACTCGCCACAACTTGCCGCTCATCTTAGCATTACAAAGAGATCATCTGTTTTTAGAGTTATATGATTTGGCAAAATCTAAAGCCAGTACTAACAGTAGTCAATCTGTCAATCCATCCATGTTCTATACCACATATGATAAAAGTAGTAGTTTTTGTAACAGTAACACATTTCAGTGTCTTTTTTTCTATCAGCCCGTGTTAAGCTTTATTTTTAGTCGAATAGTGATCATCTTTCATTTGACCGACATGTTTCTTTGGATGGAACTAATATTTATGTGATGGTGCGATCCAGCCAGAGTTGTGATATGAATCTGATTGGGAATTTTCTGGAAATAAAAGATTAAAGCAAGAAGGCATTTCAAATTAAAAGACTTTGAGCGTATAACTTTAGGTAAATTGTGATAATACTAGTTGAAAGAGTCGGAGAGCAGGTCAGGTATTATGAGAATGGTTTGATTGCTGTAATAATGAACCGATGCCAAGCATCCTCTAAGTCAGCGGTTTCCATTATTCGTACATCTGCATCCACTCACACTGTGTAAAGGTCCATTTTATGTTACATCTTACGCGTAAAATTAGGATGTTTAAAGATTTTTTTTTCCTTTTCTACTGTTTTCCGAGGCTTTGCTTACAGTGATCCCTGATTTTTGTGTAGCAATGGATGCATGTACTCTATTTTGTTTTTTTTTTACTGAATTTTCTGTGCATGTAAAATCTAAGAACAAAACAAATTTTTTAAAAAGTTTCAAAAATGCACTTTTGATTAGCTGGTTGAAAATAAATCGGCCATTGTGTTAAATTGAAAATTTGAAAAAGTGTATCCTGTATGTCTTTGTCTGCTCTGAGACATTTTTTTCATCTCCCAGTTACAGTGACAGTGAAGACAGCTGTTTGACTTTGAAGGCAAAATTATGCTCAAGTAATAAACAACAAACTATCAGGAATGAGTTTAGTTAACAGAGTTTGGATTATGATCTTGTGGCAGGAAAGGCAGGAACAACGTGAGAGACTGGTAGCTCTGAAGGATGAGGACAGGAGAGGTGAATAAACAGCAACAGGCTGAGTATCTTGATAAAGTAGATCTTATTTTGAGAGGAGAAGATGACCGGCAGGGAGAGGTCAGTGGTTTGAGGGATCCTTGATGTTCGACGGAGGGAGAGTTTGTCCAGGGGGTTACCAATGTTGTTCTTGCAGTTGTTGGAGCGAGGAGTGGTAACCAGAGTTGTTGCGGAGATCCAGAGAGGTGAGTATTGAGCACAGAGGGATATTGCGGGTTTACATGGGATGAGCACACAAAGAAGCAATTACTTGGGATGAAGACAACAAGGAGACACAGAAGACAATGAGGAGATAACACTAGGAATCCACAAGGAAATAATTCTTAGAGGCGCTGAGAAGGTAAACGTTACCAATCATAACAAACACTCAGACGAAGTGTTTAAAAAAGTGCTGGTCTGGACTGGTTTAATCTGAGAAATGTAGAATGTGGGATGAGTCTTGTGACTCGGAAGAAGAATGAGGCGAACTGTGTAAGGACTGATGACGGCGTCTATGGGATAGGGACCAATGAATCTAGGAGAGAGCTTCTTGCACATGGATTTCCGAGGGATATCTCAGGACAATAACCATACCTTCTGACCGGGCATGTTATTGGGTGCGGGGCTCGTTTCCGATCAGCGTATTTGTTGTTTTGAGTTGCAGTTTGTTGGAGTGTGGGAATGATTTCTTTCTAAACCCTACATGAACTACGGATGTGTTAATTGACAGAGGTCACCGAGATATCCCTCTTGTCTTGGGGAAACAGTGGTTGCTGATACCCTAAGGAGGTGGAAAGAAGAGGGACCAGTTGTGGCAGAAACATGAGAATTGAGTGCGTACTCTACCCAGGGACGATGTAGCTTCCAGTCAGACTGATTTGATGATGAGACACAGCGGAGGGTAGCTTCGATCCCTTGGTTGAGACGCTCTGTCTGAATGTTAGACTGCGGATGATACCCACAAGTTAGGCTAATTTTGGCCACCAGTGCTGTGCAGAAATGTTTTCACACCTGGGAAACAAACTGGGGGCCATGGTCAAGCAGAACATCTATGGGAATTCGTGGATTCTTAAGACATGCTTGACCAGTAAACGGGCTGTCATGAGAGCTAATTTGCAGAGAGAGATAATGTGACAAGCTTTTGAAGAGCTCTCTACAATTGTGGGGATGGTGGTCACACCTTGTGACATTTGTAAGCCGGTGACAAACTCTACTGCTATGTGAGACCAGGGGCGACCAGGGATTTCCAGAGGTTGTAGAAGGCCTGGAGCGAGGTTTTCTTGCTCGACTTATTCACTTATTGACTTATCGAGAACAGGTTGGACGGGCTTGGAGCTATTCAGAAATATCTTCAGCATATTAGACCTCCAGATTACCACCAGAAGAAGAGAGCAATGGTCCGACTGGATCTGGGTTGACAGAAGAATTTTGAAGTGTGGAACAAATGAATGACTTGTAAATGGGGAACTGAGGGAAAATAGATAGTCTTTTGGGGTCTCGGATCTGGTTTTGTCTTGAGTGCATCTTTAACTATACCTTTTATCTCCCAGGTTATCAAGCCAACTATGCAGTCAGGTGAGATGATTGTTGATGGTTCCGTGGTTTGTGATCGGTGGGATAACCGTCGATAAAGGGGATCTGGCTTAATGTTCTTCAATCCGGGTCTGTAAGAAATGGTTAGATTTGAGAATAAGAAAAACAATGACCAACGCTGACTTAATGTAAGAGAGATTATTGTGATCAGTCTAAACCAGCACCGGATCAGTTGCGCTCTCCAACCAGTGACGCCATTCCTCTAGTGCTAGTTTGATGGCTAGCGACTTCCAGTCTCCCACGTCATAGTTGTGCTCATCAGGAGACAGGCGGCAGGAGAAAAAGGCACATGGGTGCTGTTTATTATCATCGGATAATCTCTGGGATAAAACTTCTCTGACCCCCATATCCGAGGCATGTACCTCAAGGACGAATTGCTTGGGATTCCAATATGGCCCAATCAGTAACTGCTTTAATCTTGACTGGGTCGGCTCGGATCTGCCCGCCCTCAAAAATGAAACCAAGAAAGGATATTGAAGACCTATGAAATTCACACTTTTCTGCTTTTAAGTCTAGTCGATTATGGAGGAAGCGTTGGAGGACTTGGCGGACATGTTGATGTTCATTGGTGTCTCTGGAAAAAATAAGAATGTCATCAAGATAGATAAAAGTAAAAATATTCAAAAAATCTTCGAGTACCTAATTTATTAGAGCTTGAAAAACAGAATGGGCATTACATAAACCAAAGGGCATTACAAGGTATTCAAAATGGCCGAGAGTTGTCTTGAAGTCGGTCTTCCACTCATCCCCCTGGTGAATACGGACCAGATGGTAGGTATTTCTGATGTCAAGTTTGGTGAATATGTCGGCTCTATGAAGTGACTCGAATGCGGCTGTGATGAGTGGCATGGGTTACCTGTTTTTCACAGTGATGTTTAGTCCATGGTACTCAATGGAAGGTCTGAGCAAACCATCATTTTTGGACACAAAGGCTCCGGTTATCAGCTGATGGAGATGTTCAGAGATGCTTCAGCCAAACAGAAGCTCTGGGGACCCCCAGTGGACAACCTAGGGAAAGCAGAATCCCTCAACCCTGACACCCTCAAACTTTTCATATTTACTGCCACCAATCTACTTACTCAAATCTCAAGTATTCTGATAGTCTGAAAACTGGTTTTAATATGGAAAACTACATTTAGCCTACCTCCCACACTTGTCAGTATTTTCTAAAAGGATCTGTTGCTGCAGTTAGAGCTAGAAGTCATCTTTAGTATGTCTTTGCAAGCCTTTAACAACTGGATACTGAAATTTGGGTCGTTCTTCATCACAGAATAGTTTAAGCTAAGTCAGATTGAACAGATCGCATAAGTGAACATCAATTCTCAAGCTTAACCACAAAATACCGATTCGATTTTAGGTTGGAGTTTGAAGGAATTTTCAATGTAATTTGATCTGAACCATTAACAATCTCTACAGCTGCCCCAGAGTTACAATAGAATGGCTATGTTGGCAGTGTAGGTGGACTGACAATTCTTTTGGTCTGATTTAAGATTTCCTAAGATTACATTTTTTACCAAAAACAGTGTACAGTATGCATTAACCTCAAATAGGAGATATGCATTAACTTAGCTTAGGTAACCCTTCTTTAAATTTCTCAACAGCTTCATCTATGACCTCTCCTGCAGTGTTTCCTATGCCTGGTTCACATTGCAAGATAATTATGCTGTTTTTTGACCTGACCTTCCTCCTCCAATAGTCTTGCCGGATGTGATGTTTTTAAGCATGATGTGGTCCTTTTTCCAAAAAGGACTTTGAAAACTCTGCAACATCAAATCAGAGATATATTGTGTTGGCCCAGTATCCCAGCGTGTGGGATGCTCCCTAAGGACGTATGAATGTTAATGTGATACGCAGGGCTATAGGTAGATGTAAAACTGAAGCTTTTTTCCTTGAGTGTGAACACAGACGTGTGTAAGCTCACGTGATAAGTGTATGTGTGCTAACTGTGCTTGGTGAGTCATCCATCGTCTGTGCCACCTGCGTCATCATGTTATTTATTTTTTTATCCAGGCGAAGGAAACAGACACAAAGAGAACCCACCTTACATATTCTACTTGGATTTTTTTATTGTCATTTTTTACCCTCCAAGCATAGAAACAAGCTAATTATGCATCAATACATGGAAATTTTATCTTTATATCAGGAGATATCTATGTGTTTCTTTTGTGTGTTTAATACAACAACAGTGAGCCTGTTTGGTTTAAAGAAAACAGCCAATGTTTGTATGCTCTAGTTAAGACTACTGATGGTGAATTTTCTACTTTAGGTCAAATTCATTTAAATAAATGAGTGACCTCGGTGCACAACAAAAAAATCATAAAAAACTTTTTGAGGCTTTAGATGGTGAAGTGTTTCTGCTTACCATACTAACAGCAAACAATTCTGCAAAGAGCTTTTTAATATTCAAGCTTTTAAACATGATAATAATATAAAAAAATGTATTCATAGTTTTGATTTCCCAAAATCATATCTCTGTCTTGTTATTTTTGATCAAACATAAACACATTGAAATATTTTTTTTAACGTATTTTCATTGTAAGCAGGTGCTACTATGACTAACTGTGTTATTTATGAGTTAAAACACCACTAAATTTGGAATTGTTAATTGTAATCAGTTTTTTTTTAATACATGTACTTTTTAAAGATTAGAATATCAGGATAAATAATATGATACAACTGAATTCAAAACAGGTGGATCAGACTTGTTTGTTGACACTATTGGGCAATAGGGATGTCTTGATACAACTTTTTTTATTTCGGATACGTTATCAATATCGATACCGATACTGACTCGATATAACAGCATAAATCATACATACTTTTACTAATTTTGTAATGTATAATGTTAGAAAAGGCTTTAATAAGTCATATTGTTTAGAGAACAATAGTTAACAACAATAATCATGAGGAAGAAACATACATAAATTAGTTTTTTGGCTAATATCGGACCGATAATCGATATCGAGACACCTCTATTGGGCACAGCTTCTTGGTTCTCTGTGAGTTGGTGCCCATCTCTCTTCTCCATACTCCTTTGATTAAATTTTTATTCACCATGGTTCAGAGTTTTTAGAGACAAAACCAAATTTGATAATAAGCCTAGATAAGGATATCTTGAGCCAGTGTACTCAAGGTCCACAACAGAAAAACTACGAAATAACAAATCATTTACACTCCAAGATTTACCCTTGAAGGAAAGGACAGTGGGTGCATCCAAATAAACAATTTACCATGACATCTTTAGTCATTATATTTGGATAATCTTAGCAGCACAGTATGAGGAAGGTCTGTTTTCATGAAGGTTTGTTCAACTGTCTTAATCTGAATCTTTCTTCATAGCTCTAAATATGTGTGTGCATAAGTGTTTCCACTTATGCACACACAGGGTTGGTTAAAGTGGATTGGCTCTTGTATGTTTACTGATGCTTCTTACATTCTGACTACGTAATTCAAAGTAAATATTTTGTATGTGTAGCATATTGATCATGTTTCAACCTGAAGTCGAATTGCAGGTATGCTGTGGTGGTTGTTTCATCGTTCCATGTTTATTTTCTACCCATAATTCAGATTTCACACAAAAACAAATGACTATAGTTAGCTGTTAAAAAGTGAAAAAAACACTCTAAATTTATAGTGTTTAGAAGCTTTGTCTGTCACTTGCTGCTTATTTGTTTTGTTTTGTAAAGCACCGATTAACAGAATCACTGATTATTTTTGCTGCATGTGCTCTGTCTCATTTTCACTGTTTTTTGTGCTGTTTTAATGTAGCCAATTCATTTTATGGAAGCACTCTAGTTATTCTGTCAGAATACACTCCCCTTAAAAGAAACATTTTTTAAAAAAGTGCAATTAACAATTTTCAAGAGCCACTGCACTAATATAGAGATAAAATTATGTTTCCTGAATAACAGAATCTCTTCCATAGTTTTAGTTTTAGTGTACTCTGTTTTCTGTCATCTAAAGCTGCAAGCTGATTTGCTCTTTTCTGCTGCTGCTGCTCCTCTTTCTTTCTTTTTTTCTTTCTTTCTTTCTTTCTTTCTTTCTTTCTTTTTTTCTTTCTTTCTCTCTTTCTCCCTTTCTTTCTCTCTTTCTTTCTATTTTTTCTTTCCTTCTTTTGGCCTTTGTGTGTGTGCGTCTGCTTGCCTGTCTTTAGGTTCAGATTGTGCACAAAAAGCTGGACTTCAGCCATGTCTCCTCACGCTGTGGCTCCAAGGCTAATATCAAACATGTCCCTGGAGGTGGCAATGTAAGTACTGCTAGAGCCAAGGGCAAGACTCTGGATCAGTTGGATGCATTTGCATCTCTCCTTTTGTATACCGCGTTCTTAAACCCTCAAAGCTTGCTATAAAGCAGAATGTATCAACAAAATCCCTTTCCTCTGATATAGAACCGGCATAGTGGATCCAATCGGTCTTTCCTGATTGGGTCTGATCAGAAACAGTTGAAGTATCCATCAAAGCATTAAGGAAATTGAGTTCAGCTATAAAGCCACCTTCTCCTATATCAAACGTTTAAATGAAACTGATCATCTTCAAAGTAGCTTGGAATTAAAGGGTTGTGATTAGCACATCAGTGGCACCCACTGTTTGCACTTTTGATTAATTTTCCCTTTAAACGTCCACCCCTCCAGTTCTTCCCATCTGCTTTAAACACCTACTGCACTATCCTATTGCATCTCTTGGCTGCTCTTGACAACAGCTTTGCCATCTAAGACTGAATGAAACAAATGTTTCATTGTTTTATACTGTTATAATTAATGATAATTAAACCCTCACTAAGTCTGTCTTAAGTTGAGCAAAGCTGATTTGCCATTTTCAGGTTTCTTGCCTGGAGACACCCTGCACCATTTTATGTTTAATACACTTAAATGTATGGATGTTTTGATTGTGTGGAAGTTTAAATTGGATAATTTTTCCAGGAACACTCCCTATTTTCTATAGTACTATAATTAAAAAGGCACCAAATTCATTACAATAGATGCACCTTATGTTGTGCTCGTGTGTGGTTTGTAAAAACAAAATAAGCACATGACAAACAAAGGTGAAAAAAAGTGTCAGCAGCATGAGGCTGACACCTCTAAAAGTAAAAAAGCTGAGTGAACACTAAAGGTTTTATGTTTTGCACATGACAGGGTGATTTAATGAGCAGTGTTATGATATGTTTTCGCCCCCTAGGTGCAAATCTTGCATAGGAAGGTTGACTTGAGCAAGGTGACCTCAAAATGTGGCTCCAAGGACAACATCAAACATAAGCCAGGTTTAACATAAAGCTTTTTTTGCTTTTTTGTCCCTCTGACTTATAACTCCACTGTGCTCTCACAGCCATTCTGGTTTATTACCTCTTTAGGTGGTGGTGACGTAAAGATCGAAGCCCACAAGGTCAACGTTAAGGCCAGGTCTAAGATCGGTTCTCTGGACAACGTGGGGCCAGGCAGTGAACAGAGTAACGGAAACAAGGTCAAATTATAACGCAGTGTTGTCCTCTCATTGAAGGTTAAGATTTGGCTGGTCCTGCTGACTCATTGTGCTGCTACTGCCTGTCACCACTAGATGGTGTGAGAGTTGGAGAGTTGGCTATGAGAAAAACGTTGTTGTTTTTTCTGCCCACCTGTCTGTCTGTGTCGTTGTGCTTATCTATATTTGGCTGCAGGAGGAAAAAACAGGAGAGAAGACTTCTCCACCTGCAAGTGGCGCTCCACAACCAACAACAGCACCAGCAGGCGTTGCTAAGGAGAATGGCATGAAGGAGCCCACACCCTCTATTATTGTGGCCGGTGGACTAAATGAGCCTCTTATCATAGACAAACGCATCAATGAGACAAGTGGGTACAAAATCCTACACAATCATCATTTTGACAACATTTAAAAGAGTATCTCTAATTTCAACTTGTTGGTTGGTGCTTTGGCACAGTAATAAACATGACAGATGACCTACAAGCAGACTCTCAAAGGACAGAGCAAATAAAAGCAGACTTCTTATTTTTAGTTGAGACCCTCAGAAAAGCGATGATTGAAATCAGACCAACTAGAGGCTTTATATAGTGTTTGAATACAGAGCTGAATCCACCATCCCCTTACAGTGCATTTCAAAAATCGGGGCGTACTTTGTAAATGCAGGGACTGTTTTTGCCCTTCATTGGACTCAAGGATTCAAGGAATTTGGATGGCCATTAAAGTGACATATAAAAGTGAGACACTAAAGTGGGACATTAAATTGATAAGTGCCGGTTATTGAGAAAGTGTTTTTTTATTTGTAATTGTAAATCTATTTATCTGAAGCATCAATTCTTGTTTACACGAAGCAATTATTGAGATGTAATAATGAAAATATGCTTATTTTCATCAGTTTTCATCACTATGTTAACACTTAAATTGTAAATGTAATGATTTAGATTAATTAAATCTAGCAGCTTGAAAGAAATAAAATGAAGTATTGAAGTGCTCCCTAGTGGCTTGGGTGCCACCAGCGGACATTGTACCACAGCTTGGCCATCAGTGGTATAATGTGTCAGTTAGCTCGCCACTGTCAGCATGTAAAAGTGTAAATGACTGAATTTAACGTAAAGCAATTTGGAATTGTTTGGACAAGATGAAGGACTATACGTGTTCAGGCCATTTAACCATTTCTAGTTGGAAATACATGCTGGACACAATGGCTGCTGGTTTAGTGTCCTTTTATATATTTTATTTTTTATTTTTATGTCAACATAAGGTGTATATGCTCTGCTGCAGTGTTAAAAATAGCCAACAAATTACATTTTGGGTTGTCAAGGCTAACAGGGCTTTGTAGATAAATTACTCCTAATTAATGCAACAGGCCACCAGACTCTGACTTTAAACACATTAGGAATATTCCACCTTGTGCTTTTATCAGATTTAAACAGCATAATTTTTTGTGTTTTCTTAGCCAGCTGTTTTTTGCCTTTCACAGACTGAGTTCTCATGAGCTCCTGACAGTGGTGGGACATGCATGACGCTCACTGACCCGCCAATCAGCTGATCAACAAAATTACCACGGCACAGTCACTCCTCTCCGGCCCCGTCCTTCAACACCCGCTGCAACATCGACTCAACCGATTGCCTCTCAGTGTTTCTCTTAGGTCCGACTGTAAGCGTCCCTCTATCGACTCCGATCTTCGACCTCTTAAAGCCCCTGAGCTGACATTTCGTCCTGTAACTTACTAAGAAGACCACTTGGTGTTTGTGTACACATGTGGGTGTGGTGTCCGCCAGCTTAATATCTTGTAACTACAGATATATTTAACACTATCCCCTTAGCTTCACCCCTGTCGACAGATTCTAAGAACCCAAACACAGAAAAACACCCTTGAAGAGATGAACCTATTACAAATATTGTTCAACCTATGAGTCCCAGTGCTGATAAAACACTTTTTTTCTGATGTCTTTGATAGACCTTCGCCTTTCCACACACTACTGATGTTCTATCTGTGTCAGTAGAACTTAACCTCACTCCTACTGATATCACTAAGTCACACAGAGTCATTTTTATTGTTATTCAATATCTCAAATAATTTATTCATAACCATGATGATATGGTTATTCCAGTTTATGCAATAAAAAATGCAGTAATTTTTTATCCCTATAATAACGTTACCCTGATAGTCAAACTTATTAGAGGTAATTGCAGAGAACACATAAGCATTATACTAAACTTTAAATGCTAAAAATGTTTTTTAAAAACATGTGTCTTGTAATTAGATGCAAGTACAGCATTATGATGAGAGGAGCACCAAGGAACCAGCTTATGACTAGAACAGGCCTATTTTTCACCTTGGTTGAGTTGGAACTTTAAAAGGCTGATGTTTTTCATTCATGACTTAACATCCTTAGCCACTTTCATCAAGACTCAAAGTATCTGCTGACGCAGGAAGATTTTGAATATGAGGTGCCAAGACAAGTCTGCATTTTAATCAGGTTGCAACAGGTTGTGACACATTTCAAGCAGATGCTGTGTTTTCTCCTTTTAAGCTTCTGATCTTTGTCTTTCATATGTAGTTAACTCAAAGTAAATGGAGTGATGGAGAATGTTTGGGACTTTTCTGAGGGATCTTGACTTTAAATTGATGTAGTTGATGGAGTTAATTGTTATTACAGGAGATCCCATTCTACCACTCTAGACTAATTTAAGCATCATTATTCCACAGTACAGATCCCTCAGGTATGACAAGAATAGAGCCCCTTTTTTTCTTTATGAAACTTTTGGACTTCCTGGTTGTGCGCATCACCCAATCTGATGGTTGAAGGTCCTTGCTGTAGGCAATTAACCTAATAGTTTCTCCTACACACAAGCTCACCAACAAACACACACACATATAAATATATCTATAGTATATTATGCTCAAACAAACACATAGGTGTGCCTGAGCACATGAAGAGACACTAACTAAAAAACACCACTTTGTGGTTAGGTAATTCACACTAATAATGTGGGTAAGAAAACAAGGGTTTGTTTATAGATACATTGTCATTGTTGCATTTTTTCCACACTGGCTTCTCATGTTGAAACTATTGTATTTCCTTTGCCTGCGTCTTTCCCCAGCTTTCTGACAGCAATACAGGAGAAATATAAATGAAGTTTCTTGTCACAGACAGAAAGAGGAAATAGAACTGATGAAGTGAAAATATTTTCTTAGGGAAGAGACCGTAAACCTGAAGGGGGCACTACCGCTCAAGGGGAACAATGTTGCATTAATGTTTAAAATGTTATGGCCGTTTAGGGGTTAACCTGTACACAAATATAGATTTCCTAAAATAGTGAGACTCGGAGGAGCACCTTGTTAGGGTTTCAATTTTCTGCTGCTCTTCTAAGTAAATATTGTGCCCTTACATTTGTACTGTAAATAGCTGAAAAAAGTAAGGTTTTGTTACATTTTATGTGTAGCATGCTTAATTTACATTGAATCCCATTTAAAAATACAGAATGTTCTTAACTTATATTACGCTGGACAGCAGGAACTGGCCGGCTTCAAAATGCCATGACCGCAGCAGTATTTTAGCGAAACATATCCCAGAACAGCGCATTCATTTGAGGTTTTATGTTCTGACATACTAAAAACGAGTTCATTTGCCGTTTTGTTCACATTTATTATACACACACAATGATCCTGTTTGAAGCAGCTGGCTGGATTGCTTTAAACGTATTCCCTAAAATTTGAGTATATATATAAATAAATAATTTATAAACCAGACTCCCCTCAACACTGTGATGTGGATTTGATTTTAGGCCGAAACATTCTTAAAAAACGTGTTAGGCGTCACAAAGCGAAGATGAGTAGGTTGTATCCATCCTCTCACAGCGCTTTTCGAGTCTGGGGATGGTCTGTGGTGAAACACTGAGAGATATGTGCCGTGTCTGTGTTGTACTGTAGTTGTCAGATGTGTGAAGTGTTACTACTGCATCCATCCTGTAGAGAGCGCTGCATGGCCTCTTGAACACTGATAGTCTGGCTCTGTGACTTTACCAAAAGCTAACTGAACAAACCAGAGTCGCCCATACTGTACTTATTTAAACCAGCGCTCTATTGTTGTGTATGGTACACAGAATATTATCAACACTCACAATGGTCGTGTACAATTCCCTTAAAGAAAAAAAGAAGTCTCCTGCACTTTGAACACAGTGTTATTTATTTCTTGATGCACTCAAGTGATATAACTGTACTCAAGTTGCTTTGCTGTATATTGGTAAAACCTTGTCAGCTGTGTACTGTACGTGTGTGCTTCTGGGAACTGAACCGTCTTGGTAGTTTAGTGAAAACTTATGGTAATCGAAGAGCAAGTGATCAAACAGTCAACAGTTAAGTCTAGAAAACTACAAACAAAATATAGGCGTATTTAACATTGTACCTTTCATTCCAAACAATTCCCTTGAGTTTCCTAAAAGCAACACACGTCACATGACACATGCGTGGATCATATGTGAAAATAAGAATAATAATGTGAACCTGTCTTTAGTTTCGGTTCGTTTGTTTTTTTTTTGTTTTTTTTTGCCGTCAGAATAGCTGAGGTATCAAAGCACTTTGATAGATATAGGTGCTGGACTGTGTATAGAGGAATAGGAGCAAGTTGTAGTTTTGTTGTGTCTAAAAAGCTCATTGTAAGAGTGCACCACTGTATGAGGGTATGAGCTGCTGTTTGGTGGATTTTAGTGGAACATGGGTCATTGGTGTTGTGCTGCGAGCTTCAATGGCTAAACACTCAGCACCCCAGGCTGCTTTGCTGTTATTCTTGTTGACATTATATTGGATTTACTTCCTGGCCAAGCTGCAAGGTCACCTGTAACTGAGCAGATGCATAGATTTTTATCCTCTGCTCGGAAGTCAGACTCAACATTGGGTAACTTTTTTTTTTATATACTGTGCTACAAGATAAATGGTTTAACAACCTTCACCTTATAATGAAAAGCCAGAAGTTATTTAACTTTTCGTTGCAAGTAGCCATTCTCACAGATATGTTCAAAGACTGTGTAAGAAGACTTTCAAAACAGTTTGGAGAAAATAGAAAGGTTAACATTGTTCTCTTAAAAAATATCCTGTTAATTATGCTTTTCATTTTTACTCAGAATTGCACATTTCTTATGTCAAAATTATACCCATGCTTAACATAATTATGGCTGCCTTATATTTAACATCTGCCTATAGCTGTGTTTAAAAAAACTGCTTATCTGTCCTTCTGACTCATTTTTATCTTAGATATTTAAAAAAGTAATTCCATATCCTAATTCCAGCTAAGTAACCGTGAGTTGTTCCTGGTTCACTGTTATCTTTAGTTTCTCTATTGAGTTCTTTAGTTGGATGAATTGAAGGTAAATGTGCTTGAATAGTTCAACTCTCTGGCTACCCCTGCTTGTTGACATTACATTACAGTATTATCTTGCAAACAGTTGGGATCAAAATAGTACGACTGTAACTATAAAGCGAAAAATGATACAGTATGGGTATATAGAAAACAGAATTACATAGGTTTTATTTTATAACTATACACAAACTTTCTTTATGAATATCAATGGCTCTTCTGCTTTTAATGGTTTCTGGCTGCTGGTCCTGTATGTGACAAAATTGAAAGAAGTTAATGTATCATCCCAGCTTGGACAAAAAGTAACAACCAGATTCGCTCTTATATCTAAACACAGCTGTTTCCTGTGGCGTTTAAATAACACCCTTCTACTAATATCTCACACTGTCCCTTGTACATAACCTACACTGTGTTTTTATCACTCAAGAAGTATTTAACTAAAGTAAAAAAAAAAAAAACGATGAAAAAAGTCTGAAGTCTTAAAAGGATGTTGTGGATGTTGACAGTTGAACGTACATGTTCACGTAAACCTGCAACAGTTTAGCTCGATAAAGGTGTCGATGTAAGAGTGAAAGCATTAGTGGGGAAACATGTACTTTCGTTCCTGTTTTTTTTAAGAGTCTGCCTTTTTTCCACCAAGAAAAGGGGTTATGAAGTTTAAAGAATGTTTTTAAAGTTCAACATTGCGAATACACGTGTGAGATTGTCTCCGTTCTCCCTTCAGAAAATCGATCAAATGTGACGACACTAATTACCAGGTTCAAGAGGTAGTGACAGAGCCGGTCTGAAATGCACCAGTGCACCTTGGTCTGGTGTCTACCATGACAGAGTGAGAGGAATGAAAAACAAACTCTGTATTTTTGACATGTAGTATGCAATAATTTCCTGTAATAGGCTGCTCCTAAACTAACACATTGACATAACTACCAACACTGGACACTGAGTTCAGGCAAGTCTTGCACCAAATTGTTCTATCATTAAAAAAGCTGAATTATGAAAATGTCTAAAAACAAATTCAAAGTAAAAAATATATATAATAAAAGGGTTTAATAACTACATAATGGAGTGTGTTGGTAGATATGTACCTGGAGCCCTGACCTGTCTCAGACCTACAGAGGTATATCACCATTCCAGTACTGAAAAAGAAGCACAATATTTTATCTTTTACTCAATTCAAAGCAACCACTGGCTGGCTGCTCATTGAAACCAATAATCTGATCAAATCTCCAAAGCAAAGGCTTCATTTCATACTGTGCTTTGGTCCTCGGCAACACCACCTATAAACTAAATAATCTTTAACAGCAGACAGAGGAGCCTTTGTTTCAGTACTGCTGGGTAGACACTCTGTAGCGTGTCCTGTCTTATTGTTTAGAGTACCTTTTCAAGAGCATGCAGGGGACAAACAAGCCAACAGTTGGTTGAAAGAAGCATCCGTTCTGTTAGATAGCGCTCATCTCCCCTTCGGTTCTGAGTATTGGGTATGAAAGAGATGTTTCATTGTGTTTAATTGTTAACTAGTGATGTGAATATTAATCATAAAATAAAATAAAAACTGGGCAAGAAAACTCGCTGTTGTCTTTTTTTTGTTTCCTTACATAAATGGGGTTTTCCGGAGGGATCTGCAATGATAGCATCTAACCTTGTGGAGACATCAAAAGAGTACGATCATTTTCTTCTATTTTAGATATTTATAACCTGATAACTAACTGACTAAAAACCTAATTTTTTTTGTCATTGTACTGATTACATTCAGTATTTTTAGGATTAATTTTTACTAAAACATATATGACTTTATTAGTCCAATGATACAATATCAATTACTTGGAACACATCTTACAATATGGTTTACTTGATTAACAGCAGATCTTTACAATAATATTTTAAGATGGCAATGTTTTCCTACCATGTGGGTTCAGGGCTGGTACTAAACCGGGGGGCAGTGGGGATTTTTGCTGTGTTTTGTTTTTTTGTTTTTTTCATGTGTGCACAGAACAAAATAATGAGACCATTATGAAAGAGTAATTTTTTACGTTTAATGTATCAAGTAAGCCCTGATTCAGCAGATGAAAAGTTATCCAATCTCAATACTACAGAAGCTAAAAGTGCTAGGCATCATTTTTCATTTACAGCTGTGAAGATAAAAAGATGGGATCGTTCCGAAGGACCCTTTAGTTATGATTTCTCTACTAACGCATTTCACTATAACAAGCTGATGGAGGTCAGGACCTTGTTGGCACCTGTCTATAGCTAGTGTTGTTAAGTTCAGAGAAAGCAAATTCTAGTCATAAAGAGAAAATTGCTATATGTACGTACATATGGAGACCAGGCAAAGAAGAGAAATACTTCAGGCAGGTAACTGTAAAGGCTTTCATCTGCAGGTGTCAGACTTCTCGAAGGTCAGCATCCTGCAGCTTTCAGAAGTGTCTCTGCTACAACACACCTGAACCAAATAAAGTCATTAGAAGAACTTAAAAGAAATTGGCTGCATGCTGAAGCCATTTTATTTAGGTATGTTGGACCAAGCACACATGTAAAAACTGCAGGACTTCATAGGCTGGACTTTCACGCCTAGCATGAAAGGTATGAGTAAATAATTTAGAGGTCATTATTTGGAAGCTTAAAGAACATCCATCCATCCACTATCCAATACGCTTATTCCTTGTTGGGTCAAAGGGTGTTCTGGTGCACACTAGTGTGCCGTGGGTGATCATCAGGTGTGCTGTGGAAATTATCTTGGTGAAATTGGATAATTGTTGAGTATTTTTGAAGTGGACATGTTAAGTGCAATTTCAAATAAGAGATATAAAATATGATCAAAAATACATGTTTATTTGATTCACATTAAAGACACTTTGATAAGAATTACTATAAATGTAATATATGCAACTATAGAGTATCACTTGTTTAAATTTTTGCTTGGTGGTGTGCCTCGTAACTCTTTCAATGAAAACAATGTACCTTGGCTCAAAAAGGGTTGAAAAACACTGCTTTAGAGTACCCAGTCAGCCTAGCAGTCATGTTTTTGGACTGTGGGAGTACCCAGAGAAAACCCATGCATGCACTTTGAGAATGTTCAAACTCTTTGCAAAAAGAGCCAAGGTGGAAGTGCTGCAAGCCAACAGCACTACCCATTGTGCAACGCGCTGGACGAACACATGATTGATAATTGTAAATTGATGTTAAATAAATCTAAATAATGAATTTCAACATTGTAACTTATTTTATACTTATAAAATAATGTCTGTGTTGTAAACATATAGTTAGATAACTGTATCCTTCTGTTCTTGTTAATAATTCGGTGGGAATTGAAATGGTTGAGGCGATGAAACACTGGTTTCCTCAGACAGGCACGACACAGAGTTAAAACTGCAGTCTCTAGTGGACTAAAGTGGGTCTATCGGATTGTGAAAGTGTTAAAAAGTGTGGGTCTGAAAATTGGGGGCTTGCCTAAACACAAAAATTATTCAAGTGTCAGAACATTAAATACTCTGGTTAGGGTTACGGCTGGGGAATAGATTTATTTTATTAAGTCTAAATTCCAACTAGGGAGATGGTAGCTGGCTTGTGCAACAAGTGCGCGTGATAAAATAATTTTGACATTGTACTGTCAACAAAACAAAACCTATTTTTGCAACAAGGCAGGTTTGGTTTAGCATATTCATTTAACAACAGGAAGAACATATAGAGTTGTGTTTGCAGAAGGTCAGTCAGTTCAGCCTCTGTGCTTTTATAACTCGCTTTGCACTCCTTTTAATGCAAAAACATGAAGATAAGGATAAGGATGTGACGCAGCCCAGGGATTACCCAGAGATGGCGGCACCCTAGTCCCCACCTGCGCCTCCAGATGATGTCCTCCTGGAGTTCTCTGAGATACCTTCTCCACTAAAAGGCAGGAATGAGGACCTGTTGCAGCCTCTACTCTGAAGGATTGAGAGAGGTAGGGAACTTTTGAGTTAAAAATGAAGGACAGAGACGCAGCTGACGTTCTTTCTCCATTACGCTTTATTCAAAAGAGCCCCAGGCGCAACAAATGGTTCTGACAAAAACAGTTGAACTGTAATTAGTACATATAGTATTTATACATTTGTACAATATTATCAATGCTTATAACTCTTATTGAATTTTAAATTATGTTTATTTAAACCCAAAAAAGTATTTAAACCTTCTGTACTGACTTAGCAATGTTTTTAAATTTGACTTTTGAAAACGCTCTAGGTTGTAATGTTGATGATATGTTGAAATCTTACACAAAAATACTAATTAAATACTATGAAACCACCTTTTACTGGAATATAATAAATTCTATAATTAAACTTTTTAACCTGTATTTTAAACCAAAGACCCGCCCTCATCAAGATCATCCTCACCATCTCTTCCTCTTGTGGATTTTACAGAACACATGAAGAGCTGGTTACTGTTGCCACCAGGATGACCCCATGCCCCAGTCCTCTCCCTTCCCGTCGTCCTGCCCTTCCTCCCCCACCACAAGCCCCATGCCGTCGCCCTGCCTTGATTTTATGTTTTTAACCGAGACATGGCTTGATAAAAGCACAGCTGATACAGTCCTGATTGAAGCTAGTCCACCTCTATTCAATTTTTTATCTCAAACACGTCAAAACCAGAGGGGTGGGGGGGTTTGTACCATATTTAGGGATAATACACCCATCCATAAATTTGCATTTAGGGTTTTTTAATAATTTGACTACGTATCATTCAAAATGGATACAAAACAATCTTCCATTCTTTATATTACCATCTACAAACCTCCAAGGAACTGTTTTATTGATTATTTTACTGAACTACTTTCAATTGTATGCACTAATTGTGACTGTTTGGTCATAACAGGGGACCTGAATGTGCACCTGGATGCAGCCCAAGATAAGCAGTGTTAAGAACTCACTGCTGTCCTTGAGATGTTTGGTCTAACTCAGCATGTGAACAAGCCTACACAACAGAGGACACACTCTAGATGTACTTTCTCAAAGGGTGTTGTTATTTTAATTGTGGGTGTTGTGGATGTCGCTTTGTCTGATCATTTTTGTGTTTTCTTTGACCTTTCTGTTACACCCAAGCCAACAGCTGGCCCTACAGTTACTCATGGAAGACTTATTGACGACAACACAGGGACCAAGTTTTTGAAAATGATTAGGTTTAGGTTAGACATCAAGTGTCTTGAAGGTTATGGATGCCATTGCTCCTGTCAAGGTTAAAATTGTTAAAAGTACACAAAAGGCACCATGGAAAAAAGTGGTCTCGGTCAGGGCACAGAAAAGGGAGTGCCGGAGAGCCGAAAGGAAATAGCGTAAGTCAAAGCTCCAGGTTAATTTTGAAAACTACAAAGAAAAGTTGTGTATGTTCAACCAGACTTTGCGTGGAACAAGAGAGAACTATTTTTCAGAAATCATCAAAAATTGCAGAAACAACTCTCGTTTCCTGTTTGCTACAGTGAGCAGATTAACAAACCTTCCAGTCTCGATCCCCTTGGAACTGATTTCTACATCCAAATTTCAGGAGTTTGCAGGATTCTTTAATGACAAAGTTCAAGGCATTAAAAATACAATTGTTTCCACAACAGACATAGTTCGTCCACCCCCAGTTAGACATATAGAGCTGAGACAGTTCACACCTGTCTCCGATAAAACAGTTGAAGAGATCATCTGCAGCCTGAGTCCATCTGCTTGCTGCCTGGATGAGTTACCCACAAGATTCCTAAAGTCTGTGCTAAGCAGTTTGCTGCCACAACTCACTCATTTAGTCAACATCTCACTTTAGACTGGAATATTCCCAAAGGCCTTGAAAACTGCTGTCATTAAGCCTCTTCTTAATAAGAGCAGTCTTAATGCCACAGTACTGAACAACTACTGGCCCATATCAAAGAAAAGTTGTATACCAACAGCTGAGTGACTTTCGCTTGTCTAACAATGTGTTTGATGCATTGCAGTCATGGTTTAGGCCCCACCACAGCACTGAGACAGCTCCGATCAAGGTGACAAAGGACATCCACCTGAACTGAGATGCAGGCAAAGTCTCTGTCCTAGTTCTGCTGGACCTGAACGCTGCCTTTGACACAGTTGACCATCTGATTTTATTACAGTGGTCTCGACTGGTTCAAATCCTACATTGAGGACAGGTGTTACTTTGTTCAAATTGGGAACTACGTCTCTGACCGAATGGGTGTGACCTGTGGGGTTCCCCAGGGGTCGATCCTGGGACCCCTTTTATTCAATCTTTACATGCTTTCACTGGGCCAGCTACTACGCAGCCATGATGTGTCCTACCACAACTATGCTGATGACACTCAGATCTACGTGTCGCTGACAGAAGGAGAGAATATGGGCCTGTTGATTTATTGTGTCACTGTATTGAACAGATCAGTCTGTGGATGCAGAACAACTTCCTCCAGTTAAACTCAGACAAAACTGAAATCTTTGTCTGTGGCCCACAGAAACAAAGAGAAAGTGTCATCAGTTATCTTCTGACGCTCTCTCTGGAACCTAAACATCAGGTCAAAACTCTTGGGGTAATACAGGATTCTGACCTGAACTTCAACAGCCACATTAAATCAGAAACATCAGCAGCCTTTAACCATCTTAAAAACATTGCCAGAATCAGAGGAATAGTCTCTAAACCACACCTAAGAAGACATATCCATGCTGTTATCTCAGGTTAGACTGCTGTAATGGCCTGCTCACTGGGCTTTCTAAACGGGCCTTAAGACAGCTTCAGAACATCCAAAATGCTGCTGCTCGAGTTCTGACCAAGACCAGGAAATGTGACCACATCAGTCCAGTGCTCAAGTCGCTGCCCTGGCTTCCTGTTACTCAAAGAATAGACCTCTTCATGGTTTAGCCCCAAAGTACAAATCCGACATGTTAGAGCCATATGAACCATCCCGGACTCTGAGAACCTCTGGTAGTGGCCTCCTGCTGATGCCCAGAGTCAGGACAAAACAAGGGGAGGCTTCATTCCAGTTTTATGCTCCTAAAATCTGAAACAGTCTTCCTGAAGAGGTGAGACAGGTTTCAACTCTGATGTTGTTTAAATCCAGGCTGAAAACAGCCTTGTTTAACTGTGCATATAGCAACAGAGAATATTATTACTGTTATTATTATTATTTTATTTTTATAATTGTTTTTTTTTTTGTTTTACATTCAAAGTGGATTTTATTGTTTCATTTTCTGCTCTTTTCCATATGTAAAGCACTTTGAATTGTCTTGTACACGAAAATGTGCTATACAAATAAACTTGCATTGCCTTGCCTTGCCTAATAATGAAAAACTTGATAGTCCACACAATAACAGATAACCACAAAAGGTTCACTCAGGTGATTCTTCTTTATTAACAGTGTTCACATCTTTAATGTTATATTATATTGTCCTCTGCAAGACAGTTATTTAATGGTTTGATGCAAAATATAGCAGTAATATAAAGGATAGAAAATAAAGGAGTTTTCTTCATTTAAGCCTTTATACAGCGTTTGAATAGTGACAAAAATATGATATAGTTTAGAAATATTATTATGGACAAGACATAAAAGTATGGGGCTTGGAGGTATAAGACAGAGTGATAGCACCCCAGTTTTTTTTTGTTATGTGTTTACAGCAGGCTGGTAAGGTGCTAAAAGTGAGATGTCCTCTTTCTTCTAGCCTTGCTTCCGATTGCTGGCACAGTGTTGCATCCTTGGGCTCAAACATAGGCTGTGAAATTCTTGCTGGCTGCTTTCCGAGCTCTGATGTTTGAGCTGACAGCTGAGGGTCAGCTTGTGACGCACAGCAGAAGGACAAAGCGTTCCTGTGTTCAGAGAAGCAGCAACAGGTGATTAGTAAAGAACAGACAACAAGAAACAGTGATTTAAAAAGTCTTGAAGGATAAACTTTGAAATGACATAAAATCCAATTTATTTAAATGGGGAATTAGATTTTATCAATTTAATGTAAAAACCGTTATGAATAGATGTTTGATTTTGTTATACGGATTAGGACGTCAAACTGAATTTACAGGAATTGCCTTGGATCCTGTCATAAATACAGTTGTGTTTTTCTAGGTTTTGTGTAGTATGTGTACTTTTAGCTGTAGATTATCCTTCAATTCAAAGGATAAATTCTGGTAGAGCGCATTTGTGATATAGTTGTTTTCTGATGGTTATGTTCAAATTATGTCTTTTCAACCACACCAAATTAATTGTAATATTTCTAATTACTGCTAAAACCTAGTGATGGGTCTAAGACTACCAATAAGTCATAAATTGGAGCTAGGTATCTATTTTTTAAACCTAAATTGCTGAATGCAGTTGTTATGTTATTATTTTACAGTTTCTGTATATTTAATTTAGCATTACAAAAACATAACTGACAGTTAAGCTGCAGCTTTATAACTAGAAAGCTGGTTACATGTATTAGCTCTCTATACTGTATGTCACATAGAGGGTAATTTCTAATAAACCAAGAAAAAATAAGTACATTCTTGTTAAGAAGAGAAACCATAGAAGCAAATTTTTAAAGAAACCAAAAACTATTTTTAATACAGAAAAGAGTAGCCTCATAAGAATGGTTATGAACGTGTGTCAAAACCTGCCAGATGTAAGTAAACTGTATGTTAAAGTTTAAAAAAACTGAATTTGAAGTTTTTGCAGCAACATGCTATTAAATATTTAATTTCCTCAAGAACATGCATTTGTGGTTGTATCTTTTAAACAATCTGACCCTAGCAGACCCCTCAGTGGTCGATGAGTAAGACTGACACAAATTTTACTGCACTTTAAAGCTGCTGACAGTTAGGTACATAGATGGTATGGATTTTATTAACTGTTTTGATGTATCAGCCTGAGACTTAAATAATTGAGTACTGGTCATTTTCTTTAAAATAAATTTGTACTTGGGAATAACAGGTCTTTACTTTGATATATCACAAACTAAACCTACACTTAGTTAAGCATAACTAGGTGACTAGTAATTATTTTAAATGGAGAAAAACAGACTTTCATTTGAAGTAATCTATAAAAAAATAATTAGCATGCGTCTATTGTTTTTCTACTGTTTTATTTTGACGTCTGAATTTTTTTTTTTTTAACAATCTTTAGCTGGACTACACTAGCTTTTGATGTGCAGACACTATCAGTGATCCATGCTAGGCCCTGTAAGAGTCCTTTGAACCCGTTTACCCAACAGATGCTATTGCATGCTACATCTTTGCCACTAAGTAAACTTCTGAACTACTTGACTCTAATCTATTCCAGGCTTTAACATATCAGGCTGTCCTTCAGTAAAAGGTCCACATTCCCAGCTGTCCATGGTCCTTGTGCATTTGACTTGTGGGATAACTGTGAAGTACCTTGTCTCTCTTAATTTTGAAATCTATGACAACTGGTTTCATTTGAAGTTTCTATTGTTAGAATGTTTGTTATGTACTGATGGTTACTCGAGGAGGTGTTGAATATGTGTCCCTGCCTCCATACATCCTTCTCTTGTCTTGCTTATTTCCTTGACTCCACTCCAGTTATGAAATCGTCTGTGGCTGCAGCATCAGTGCCTGAGCTCAGGTTTTGAAATCTACTATCAAATAAATTAGTATCTTGGTGCATGAGACTCAACCTTGCTTAGGAAATATATGGGAGAAAAGGTAGGGCTTGATTGATTTTTATTTTGTATTTTATATGCAAATTATCTAAACATATGTGATTGTTAAATACATATACCTTTCTGATCTGATGTTTGTAACTCAAAATTTTCTAGGTAACAAGTATTTTCCCATGCAAGAATATGTATATGGCATATTATGCACATAATGCATATTCTGTAGTTTTTTTTAAGAATGTTATGTGTTATAAAACTTCAAATTTTTTGCTAAAATAAATCATTTTCATTGTGGCAGTTTAAAATAGAGCCGAGACACATCCTGTCTAATTTTGGTACTTTTATTTTGTTTTTCTTTTAAAACATTAAAGATACCATGAAGCAGAACATCAGAGGACTGGGACAACCTTCACACAAGCATCTCAATTCAGCAGGTAAATCTACTAAGTACTGGGAATAAAATATCTAAAATATTTGCATTATTTAGGTTCAGCACAGTATTGCAATGGTTCGTTCATACATAGTCTCTATGGTGGTAAGGAAAAGCTTTAGAGTTGAAAGTTTTCAAGAATAGCTTAACTATTTTTATCCTCATAGAGTTATGTGGTCCATCATCTGGATCCTTAACGGTGCTGCATATTTATTAATTTATATATGAATCACCATATTTTAGTGTGTGTTTATAATATTATGCAACCACAAAAAGTCTCCAAAACCTTTTATTTTCTCTATATGATGTACAGATCATCACATTTTTTATATCTAATTAAATAACTATTTAATTCTTACAAATCTAGTTATGTATTTTCTTTTATACAATGCAGTGCAAAATCCCTATTTTTGTAAAACATTATGTTCAGATATATTTTTTCCTTTTTTTTCTAAGTTCAGTCTAGTTTGAGCCATGTTTAATTTATTTGATATGTCAGTCTTTTATTCATGAAACTCAAGTCAACAGTTGCGTCTAGTAAAGCTGTTGATGGTTAGCTTGGCAATGATGCATTGCTCTGGATCTCCATTAGGTCTTTCTATAAATCTTTTTTCTCTATCTTAAAGATGGGCCTTTAAGATATGGCTTAAGCCTTGTAGTATTAAATAGCAATTTTTCAGGCTTAACATCGCTCATTTGCCATCCGTCGCATGATCTCATTGGATATGTATTACGTGATGTGCTGGAACAAGGATTGGACTGACAATAAATGAAAACACACAAAGCACAAAGAACCTGTTTTGATCCACCCTACTGTAAAATATTGCAAAGTTTAGCAAACCAAAACAGAAATAGGTTTAGGTTCAAACGGATCTAAAGTAATGTCAAAGAGCAGATTTTAATGTAATCAGTTATGACAAAAGACTGTCCTTACTCTGTTGCTAAGCATCGTAAATAAGCTTTGGGTAACAAAATGTTTTACAGGGGCTCAAACTTAATAGACAACGTGAGTCAAATGTGTTAGATATGGGACATAAAGGTACTAGATAATGTTACATGGAATGCAACCATATGATCAGATGTGCATGGTTTTCCACATTTAACATGAAAAGGCTTAAAATATGGAGAATCTAAAATTGTTGACTGGAGAAACATAACAATAAACATTTTCCTGCTTTCTGATTTTTACCTTTGATATTTTGAAAATATAACCCTCCACAGTGTTTTGTAAAGATGATGGTAATATTGGTGGGAAGATAATTCTGGTTGCTTAGACAGGAATATTTGGTCAAGGCTCCACTTGTTTTAAACCTTTTAATTATTGTATTGACTATGGATATGTGCAATTTTTGGAAATTACTTAATATCTCCTTACTATCGTTTGACAAATGAAAATCAACACAAAAGTACTTTACTCCAAAAGCATGTTCTCTAGTCTTCTCCACTTTGTAAAGAGGCTAAGAGTAATTTATTTCTGTTTAACTACATATCTATTTCACAGTTGTGTAACTATTAATAATAGGATTCCCAACACTGATAAACCTAAAAAGTGAAAGCATCAATAAAACCCTTTGCTACAATTTTTATAAATATATTTCAATGCAATCAATGGTGACTCCCCCAACAAATTGCCGCTCCCTTATGCTGTTGAATTGGTGTTTATTTATAACAAAGGTGTAACAAGGTTCCCAATAAAGACGGAGGATGCTTTATTTCTAAAATCTAGGACAGATTCCCTGTCCAACTTCAGGAAATCCTTTTAGACCGTACTCTTCCAAGAGTATCTCCTGCCCCGAAAGCTCTAAATGCACATATTCCCTCATTTAGCTTGTATTATGTATGCACTTTTGTAATCTATGTTTTAATCAGGATACTACAGGTAACTTAGAATTTGTAAATTGTGTTGTAGTTTAAGGCTCAACCCTCAATGTAAATTTAAATGAAATTGGTTAGATGGTATAGGTAGAGTCAAATGTCAATCAAAAAGTATATGTTCCTATTGCTGGTTCAGGTGAAACAGCTAATTTTCCAGCACTATAAAGTAAGTATAAATGTAAAAGTAGAGCGTTGTTGGGTTTCTATATTTACTTTATAACCAAATACTACAACGAACATAATAAAAAATGTATTATGCGATGTAAGTAGATAATAGGATTTACTGTGTCCAATTGAAAAAATATATAAGTATGTAATAATATAGGTAACAAGGATGCCTCTATCATTTTCTTTTTTTTTTCTTCATAGTGGAGCAAAAAGAAACAGTCATGGCTCAGATGCAGATTCATTTTATTCTACTAGAACAGCTACATTCTTAGGGAGACACCAATTACATACGGAGTGCCTCAGGAATAATAACTCATTCCATGTTCTTCACTCTTCATCGTGCCCTTTCTGAAAAAGAAGAGAGAAAAATGTACCAATATTTATGTAATTATGTGTTTTACATGTTCGGTGTTCTCAACTTTAAAGGTGTGCTTTAATATTGTTGGACTTTGAAGTTTTAGACATAGCTTAAACAAACCCATTGTCTTCATACTAACAATATGAGAGCAGATTGTCATACTATTTTATGTTTTCTTTATATATTGGTATATTTTATTCTTAAATTTCATACTTCCCCATTTCAACAAATCACTATGACAATAACAACTTCTGATTTGAACTCACCTTTGACCCCACATCACGACTCTTGGCACGCAGCTTGTTGACCTGAGACTCTGCGATATCAGCTCTCTCCTCAGCTTCATCAAGCTCATGTTGAATTTTGCGGAACTTGGTAAGATTATTATTGGCCTGTTCCTCCTGTTCAACGGAGTGACATTTCCTTAGTCGTTTGTGCCTCTTATAAAAACAATTTTCTTTGCATCAATACTAACTTTTATCTTGTAGCCCATTATCTATTGCAGTCAAAGATTAGAGTTAAAGATTGTATTGATCAATGAAAATTAAATACGTACACCCTGCTCTGCAGCTTTCTTGTAGGATTTGACCTTTAGCTGTAGTTTGTCAACTAGATCTTGCAGGCGGGACAGATTCTTACGATCCTCCTCTGTCTGAAATAAATAGAAGTTTTTTGTTTTTTTTAAACAGCATATTGAATAAAATGTTTCAAGTTTCTGTAGGTTACATCTCAGTTAGTTAACCTTAAGTAAAGTTGATTGAATACTGTAGGCAATATCAAGAAGATGGCTTAGATCCACCTTTTACCATTTATAATGTGCAAATAAATACTTTGGTGAAACACAAAGATGGGTACAATCTACTGAAGCAAATTTAATCCAACTATTCCCAATTTGTTCTTTGCTTGTATCTTACCTGATATGTCAGCTCTTTGATGCGTCTCTCATATTTGCGTATTCCTTTGATAGAATCGCTGGATCTTCTTTGTTCAGCCTCGACCTCATTTTCCAATTCTTTGATCTATTAAAGCACAATTAAATTTAGTGTTTATGAAAATGTATGTATCCAGAATGTCACATATTGTACCAACTCACTCACCCTGGCCTCGAGCTTCTGCACCTGCTTCTTGCCTCCCTTCATGGCGATCTGTTCAGCCTCATCCAGACGGTGCTGCAGATCTTTGATGGTTTGCTCCATGTTCTTCTTCATGCGCTCCAGGTGAGCGCTGGTGTCCTGCTCTTTCTTCAGCTCCTCTGCCATCATGGCAGCATCAGTGATGGCCTTCTTGGCTTTCTCTTCTGCATTTCGGCATTCTTGCACAGCTTCCTCCACTTCAGTTTGAAGCTGAGCAATATCACCCTCTAGCTTCTTCTTTTGGTTTATCAGGCTGGTGTTCTGTTGACATGTAAGACAACACAATTTAAAACATTTCAGTAATATAGTATTATGAACTATAAACAAACTATGTCTCACCTGCGAATGTAGCAGCTGCACCCTCTCGCTAACATCCAGCAGCTCTTGCTCAGCAAGCTTGCGGCTTCGTTCAGTTTGCTCTAAAGCGCCCCTCAGTTCCTCCACTTCAGCCTGAAGGAGGTTGTTGCGCCTATCAACAATGACAATGGTTTCCTTCATGTCATCATTGGCTCGCAAAGCGTCGTCTAGTTGGAGCTGAGCATCCTGGTAAGAGACATTTAATGTGAGGAGATTGACAAATAGTAGCAAAATATCCAACATATGATTATTTAAAGCACCATGACTATTTAGAAAGTACAAGTGAGAGCTAATTTAGAGCAACTAAAGTCACTTGATAGATTTTAGAAAACGTAAACATTACTGGTCGCAAATCCTATTAGTTTTCTTTAAAGTTTTTTTTACCTCAACCTAGATATTTGAATGGCCAAAACGCTACAACTTTTATTCAGACCTTAAGATGTGCATGAACAGACTTGAGTTGTTTCTGGGCCTCAGCTGCCTGCCGGTTGGCTTGGCTGAGCTGAATCTCCATTTCATTTAGGTCTCCCTCCATCTTCTTTTTCAGGCGAAGAGCTTCATTCCTACTGCGGGTTTCAGATTCAAGGGAACTCTGAAGAGTATCCACCATCCGCTGTTGGTTTCTCTTTACTTGTTCCATTTCTTCATCTTTCTCAGCCAACTTACGCTCAAAGTCTGCTTTTATTTGGTTCAGCTCAAGCTGGACTCTGAGAATCTTCCCTTCCTCATGCTCCAGTGAGGCCTGTAGAAACAGGACAATTTTAATAGAATTAGCATTATTACCAAACATTGCAATATATATTTTTTTTTTTAGAAAAAGCTTTGTGAATCTGTCTACCTCTGCTTCCTCAAGAGCGGTCTGTATCGCAGACTTTTCTTGTTCCAGCTGCTTCCGTATCTTCTCAAGCTCGTGGATATTCTTTCCACCCTCACCAATTTGTTCAGTAAGGTCAGAAATTTCCTCTGAAAACATAATTGTAAGTTATATAAGGGCTATTTCACCATTTCACATAATTATTGGTGATTAACTCACCTTGGAGGTTCTTGTTCTCTCTCTTCATGGTCTCCAGATGGTCCAGAGACTCTTCGTAGGAGTTTTTAAGTTTGAAGAGCTCAGTACTCAGAGATCTTGCTTCTTTCTGGGAACTCTCCAGCTCACACTGAGACTCTTCATATTTTTGTTTCCACTCTGACAACACCTGGAAAAAATGATGCCAAATTTGGCCAACTATTCAGTAACTGTTAAATTCATGCAGCTGTCTCTGGATTTCAACCTTGTCAAAGTTTCTCTGCTTCTTGTCCAGAGCAGCAGCAGCAGCATTAGATCTCTCGACATCCACCATGAGATCTTCGATCTCATTCTGCAGTCTGTGTTTGGTCTTCTCCAGAGAGGAACATTTAGCATTCACTGCTTCAACAGCCTCCTCAGCCTCCTGCAGTCGCTGAGCCAGCTTCTTCCTGTATGATGAAATCGTTGGTTTTGTATCCTCTACTTTAAAAATGCAGTCTCTCAAAGACAAACAGGTATTACTCACTTAGCTTCCTCTAGTTCCTCAGTCCTCTGGACGGCATCAGTTTCATACTTGGTTCTCCACTGGGCCACCTCAGAGTTAGCTTTGGACATGCTGCGCTGCAGTTCAGCCTTGGCCTCCTGTTCTTCCTCATACTGCTCCCTGAGGAGATCACAATCATGGCGAGCAGACTGCACTGCATGGGCAAGTGCATTCTTGGCCTGGAGGGAAAGTAAGAAATATATTTTGCAGCTAAGAATAAGTTATATGTATTTAATGTAGTCTAAGTTACCTTAATTTCCTCCTCCAGTTGTCTTTTGAGGGCTTCAACTTGTTGTGTGTACGATTGTTTCCCTCTGGTAAGTTGAGAGACCAGGGAATCCTTTTCCTCGAGCTGCCTTATAAGTTCACCTGATTTAGATATTATTGTAACACTTAGGCTTTGATTAGATTAGAAATGGTATTCAAAAACTTAAAAGTTGAAGTGCTTACCATTCTCAGTTTGAAGTTTAGATTTCTGCATGGTGAAGTCATTGATGGTACGCTGTCCCTCTTCTGATTTGGTTTTATATTCATTCAACTGATCCTCAAGAGACCGGCACATTTTCTCCGAGTTGATCTAAAATAAAATGAATACATATTTAAAATACCCTTTACACACACAGAAACATTAATTTCACCAATAGATTATGCAACCACAACAAAGATGTCATAATATAAAAGGACTTCACCTTGGCTTTAACAATCTGATCCATATTGGAGACCACATCATCCAACTCCAGTTTAAGCTCACTCTTCTCCTTCTCAAGTTTCTGCTTGATTCTCTGCAGGTTGTCGATCTGCTCTCCCAGGTCAGCAACAGTGTCAGCTTGTTTCTTCCTGAGTGTTGCAGTGGTGGCTTCATGCTGCAGAGTGGACTCTTCAAGGTCTCTGCGGAGTTTCTGGAACTCAGCCTCCCTCTTCTTGTACATCTCAATCTGGACGGCTGTGGCTCCACCAGCCTCTTCCAGCCTCTCACTGATTTCCTCCAACTCTCTGGCCAAGTCGGCTCTTTGCTTCTCCACCTTGGCTCGGGCAGCTCGTTCTGCTTCAAGCTCTTCCTCCAGCTCTTCAATGCGGGCCTACAAGGAAATGGTAGTAAATGTTTGAACGTAATGATAAGCTTTTAAATCTGTGTGCTCCTGCTTATTCATTCTTCTTGTAAGCATGGTCACCTGTAGCTCCTTCAGTTTCTTCTGAAGCTGGGCACTCATTGCTTGTTCATCCTCTATTTTTCCATTAAGTTGGCTTATTTCAAAGTCTTTCCTATGGAAAGTAAAGACTAAGTAAATACCTACTTAATGATAAGCAAGTGTTGTTTACAATGTGGACTTTATAATTACTTTTTCAGCCTCTCTTCAAGTTGCTGCTTGTCATTTTCCAGGTCCATGATACTTTCCTGGGCCAACTTTAAGTCTCCCTCAAGCTTTCGCTTGGCTCTCTCAAGGTCCATTCTTATTTTCTTCTCTTGTTCCAAGGATCCTTCAAGCTGTAGAGAGGCAGGCAAAATTATCTTTAGTTAAAAAAAATTGATAATGTTTCAGTAAATATCATTTTAGGGATCTTACATCGTCCACTTGCTGCTCCAGCTTCATCTTGGCTTTGGTCAGAGTGTTGACTTTGTCTTCCTCACTCTGCAGGTCATCCAGAGTTTGCTGATGAGCTTCCTGTAAAGCTTTCTTTTCTTTGGTCAACTTGGCGATTATGTCATCCAAAGCAGCCATCTCCTCTGTCAGGTTTTTTACCTAAAGCCCAAAGAGTTGTCAATGTGAATCAATGGTATTTTACAGCATGTTTTTTTGTGTAGTGGTAAGTGTCTGTGGTACCTTGTTCTCTGTAGCGTGCTTCTCTTTTTCCACCTTTGCCAGAGTTAATTCAAGGTCATCAATATCTTTTTTCAGCTCAGAGCATTCATCTTCCAGCTTCCTCTTCTTTCCTGTCAGTTCAGCATTCATCTCCTCTTCATCTTCCAGTCTTTCTGTCAGCTCTTTGATTTTTGCTTCCAGTTGAATCTTACTCTTGATCAAACCCTCACATCGCTCCTCAGCATCAGACAGATTATCTTGCTCCTATGATTAGAAGGAATTAACATGATATACAATGTAGTTTTTATAAACTGTGATAGGACAATTAAGGTACCAGTTCCACATACTGTATGGACTTGGAGCTGGAGGTCATTCTTCTCTTGGAGAAGGGAGACCATTTTCTCCTCTAGTTCCTTCCTGCGGGCTTCTGATTTAGCATAAGCCTCCTTGAGTTTGGTAAACTCCTCCTTCATGTTAGCCATCTCCTTCTCAGTCTCAGCTGATTTCAGGAGAGGTTTGATCTTAAAGTACAGCTTCATCCAGGGCCAATTTTTAACCCCCATGAAGGCACGGATGTTCCACTGGATCACGAGGAGTGCATCCCTGTTTACAATTAAAGTTGTCCCTTACAGGTTAAATCCTGGGCTGTACTATGTAATTCACAGTGTTTTCTATTATTATTGTGTTAATTAACCTTCTTTCGACAATCTTTTGGAATTCAACTCGAGCTAGAAGACCTCGTGAACGAGCTTGGATGCCAGTGATGATTAATGCTAGACGCTCATCTCGCATCTCCTCTAGTTGACCTAGAAGTCCAGCCTTGAAGAAGACCTTATTGAAACAAATAATTATGTACACTCTTATACCCTAATTCTTACATTCTTTGAAATAAGAATTAGGGGTTTATTCATTGGTCAAAATCGGCCTGGCAATCAAAATCACACAAAGTACATTTTCTTTTCAAAGTAAGCATACTTTTGTGTGTCCAAGTTTGTACTGGTTGTGGTCTATATCCAACGAACCCAGCAATTTCTCAGCAGCTTTTTTGTTGTCCATGAATTGTCCCTCAGGAATGGCATTTGGGTTTAAAATACGGTATCTTAGAACAAAAAAAATATGAAATTATTGTATTTTTTTTTACACTTCTGATTCCTCCTCACCAGTAATGACAAACCTTTGCTTGAAGTCTCCATAGAGGATCCTGTTAGGGAAGCCTTTCCTACAGATCCTAATACCTTCCAGCACACCGTTACAGCGCAGCTGGTGCATCACTAGAGGGTTCTCCATGGCCCCAGGAGTCTTGGTCTCGTTGGGAATGATGCAGCGCACAAAGTGGGGGTGGGTACACCTCAGGTTGGTCATCAGCTTATTCAGGTTCTCCTGGTTATTTCACAAATGACAATAGCAAGATGAAAGTAAATGAAACTTCCATTTTTTATGGGAAGAAAATTACATCAAATTGGAGACATACCAACGTAACCATCAAACAATACATAATAGGGAAGTAATTTAGGCACAAACTATTAAAACTAATAAAATGAAATAACCTTGAAGGGCCCTAAACCTTTGCATACAAAGGCCTTTAGAAGAGGTAGCTCCCTTTCCCAGGAGGAGTTGATGTTAAAGACTTGTTTGTGATTTCCTAGTGCAGTCCCAATTACCATTTTTATTATAGAGGCAGAAAAGAAATGAAAATATTGGAAATAAAATGTTTTGTGTTTTGCAATTCTACTGCAATTCAAGCTGTCGTATCAGTATATTTGAAGTTGTTAAACGGTAAACAGCTTTCACAGAAATCAAAATATTTCAAAGAATGTAAGAATTAGGGTATAAGAGTGTACATAATTATTTGTTCTTGCCTAAAACTTATTATAGATTAGTGGAAATGTATTTATGCTAAATAAACAGAATGGAAAACAGAATGTATGTGTAATAAATTTGATTGTTGGTCAAGAAAAACTCATGAGTAACACTATTAAAAGTGAATACATTAAAACGAGCAGGAGCAATACACTTTTATGTAAGCTGTTTCAATAAATTTCTAATTAAAAATGTAATTAATCTTACCCTGTGTAGTGCAGAAACAGTTTGAAAAGATGAACCTTTCTTTTTGCTACCTCCTTTGCCTTTTCCACCAGATTCTTGCGCTACATACAAATGATCAATATTGTGATTACAATTCAATATAAAGAGCAAGACAAACTTTAAAACTACTGATGCTGTATCTAAATAATATAGGTAATATTGTGGTAACAAGAATGGCTTTTTAGTGTTTGTGCAGGATCTTAAAATCCACATACCTGAATCAGCTCCTGAATAATTTGCAAAAAGTATAGATAAAAGCTTTACAGTTGACTTCTGTAAAAGTACAACAACAGTCTCATTTAGAGGATCCTTGTTCTTCACCAGCCAATTGTTGATATTATAATCAACTGTTCCAGCGTAATGAACCAGGGAAAAATGCGCCTCTGGTTTTCCTTTTACAACTCTAGGTTTCTGGAAGTTATTAGATTTCCCAAGGTGGTTGTCATAAAGCTTAGCTTGAAATGTAGCATCACTGGCTTTGGGAAACATGCACTCCTCTTCAAGGATGGACATGATACCCATGGGCTAAGTAAAAGAAAAAACAACAAAGTCATATCACCAAACAAATAAAGTAATATCTGATTATTCTTACTGAAAATAAATAATACAACTCACCTTTTCAATCAGATCAATACAGGCCTGCAGATCCATACCAAAGTCAATGAAAGTCCATTCAATTCCCTCTTTCTTGTACTCTTCCTGCTCCAGTACAAACATGTGGTGGTTGAAAAACTGTTGCAGTTTTTCATTGGTGAAGTTGATGCACATCTGCTCAAATGTATTAAACTGGAAAGGTATTAAGAGTAATTAAAGAAGAAACCCAGAGTCTAAAAATCTATGCAACTATGTGTTGTCTTCTATGTTAACCTACATCAAAGATCTCAAATCCAGCAATGTCCAGCACTCCAATGAAGTACTGGCGAGGCTGCTTGGTTTCAAGAGACTGATTAATTCTCATCACCATCCACAGGAACATCTTCTCATAAACTGACTTGGAGAGTGCACCAATAGAATAATACACCTTCACAAGAAAATAAAGATGTAACATTGTTAAAATTGAAAATATTGCATATAAATCAAAAACCACTGCCCATGTTTCTGCGTGGTTTACCTGGGAAACATTTTGTCCCTTGGTGACCCACTCGTTCCCTACTTTGACTCTTGGATGACACAGACCTTTGATGAGGTCAGCAGAGTTCAGGCCCATCAGATAAGCAACTTTGTCAGCATCTAGTTGAGTAAAAGGAACATGTTGGTTAAGTGTACACAAAAAGATTTAAGTACCTTTAAGTAACAGATTTGATTTTCAGTTTAATGGATTTTTTTTCTTAATGAATTGTAAACACCTCACAATAATTTTTGAATTACAAGGAGCGACTGGATTTGTTTTTCATGATGGCAAAGCCTTTTAGGACGTGTGGATTGATTCACCTTAAATTTTTTACTAATTGAACTGTTATTCATAATATCAAGTAGTAGAACTCTTACCTTCAGTTCCATCTGCTTCCGCTTGCTCTTCTCTTTGCTTTTGCTTAAACTTCATGTTTCCAAAGTGCATTATGGCACCAGTCATTTTGTAAATGCTGTTCTTCTCTTCTTGAGTAAAGCCCAAAACATCAAACGCATCCTAATCCAACAGGACATTTTGTTGTTGTTATTATCCATAGATTTTTTTTTTCTGAACATTGTTTATTTTCAGGAGTTAGCTCACATCCGTAGCCTTAAGCTCTTCAGAGTCACTGATGGAGGCCACTGTTGTCTCTCCTTGGGAGATGAAGGCGTAATCGTAGGGGTTGTTTGTGATGAGTAGCATGTCTAGTAATTGAGGCATTGCATCAATAAAAAAATGGCTTTTTTAAAATAAAAACACAGAAATCACTTTGAACGAAATTCACACACTTACCCAGAAGCTCAGGTTTTACCTGAGACAAGATCTGGTAGAAAATGTGATAGTCCCTCTCAGCTTTGAGCTGGTAGGTCACACGTGACTTTTCCAGAAGATCTATTTAGAGGAAAATATTTTATTAATCTTGTATTAGTCTTGGGTCTACTTGTAGAAAATTGTTAACAAGTTATATATATAGTCAATAATCTTTTGCCAATGGTTGGTATAAAAATATTTAGTTTTTAAAGGTCCATAGTTGACCCCCTTGACCTAATATGCTTTCCAAAATGCAGATTGCTTAGAGGATTAATTTAGTTTTGCTTACAAGTTTCTATATCAGCAGAGGCCAGTTTTCCTCTGTTGTCGAAGTGGATTCTGATGAATTTACCCTACAAAGACAAGCTGTGTTAGCCTTTGTCCCTAATAATGTAAAGAACACTTATAGTTTTTTTTGTCTTTTTAATTAGGAAGCATTTCTACATTAATACAGTTACTTATAAATCTGGAGGAGTTGTCATTCCTGATGGTCTTGGCATTGCCAAAAGCCTCCAGAGCAGGGTTAGCCTGAATAATTTGATCCTCCAGGGTACCCTGTTGCCATTCAATAAAAACCCAATGTTAATTTTAGGAAAACAGCCTGAAAATATAATTTTTTTCTGGAAGAGTTTTTGAAAAAGTAAACAAACCTTCCTTTCACTTGCAGCATCTTTTTTACCACTAGGCACAGCAGCAATGCTGGCAAAATACTGAATGACACGCTTGGTGTTTACAGTCTTTCCAGCTCCGGATTCCCCACTAAGTAAAGAATGCCGTAAATTTCGTTATCTACAACCTATCTACAATTATCTGATTATCCACAACTTAACTAAATAAATTTTAAGTTGCAGTCTGACTCACGTGATGAGGATTGACTGGTTTTCTCGATCTGTTATCAAGATATTTTATCAACAAAGTACAAAGTTACAATTTAATAAAAAAGCCTGATGTAGACAAAAAACTAAAGGGACTTTTTTACCTGCCAACATGTACTGGTAGGCATTATCAGAAATTGAGAAGATGTGAGGAGGAGCTTCACTCCTCTTCTTTCCTCTGTAGGCAGCAACCACCTCCTGGTTGTAGACAGGCAGCGACTTGTAGGGGTTGACAGTCACACAGAAGAGCCCAGAGTATGTCTAGCAATTTGAAAATGGAATACTTATATGTATTGAATAGTTATTGCATACCGTGGAAGGGAGTAGACCATAAATAAGCTTTTATTTTTTCACGACTTACGTAAATCATCCATGCTGCATAACGCTCTTTGAGGTTAAACAGCACAGCTGGCTCATGGAGGAAGGTGAACATCGCCATGTCTTCAATTTTATCAAACTTAGGTGGGTTCTGAGGATGTACATCACACTCCTTCACGGTGACGGTCTGTTGAGAAACAACTTTGTTTTTGACCTAAACTGAACCTAACATATCAATAGATTCTAGACTCCACACATTTTAATACATAATCTGAATTCACTTGCCTTTCCAAATTCAGTCTCAGCAGTGACTTTGTCACCGTCGCGACTTTGGATGGTTGCTTTTACATACTCCACCTCAGGGTCAGGTACAAAACACTCTCTCTTCATGTCAAAGATACGAGTCTGAGCCTCCAGACGCTCCTTATCTGATTTCCTTAGAAAAGGAGCAGCGGCCCCAAACTCTGCCATGACGGCGTCACCCATGTTTTAAACTAAAGAAAAGAAAACCTTACCAGCTACAATTTTATGGGCTTTTTAATGCAAAACCCTTAACAAGATTACTTGAGCCTCAATTATATTTACTGTATTTTAAAAATGTACAAAAGCTATGTTTATTTAAAACTACTGGATTATCAATACAAATGTAGCAATAGGTCAGCTTACAAAGTGTTCCCTAATATCCTAAAATTGTTAACTTTGCTCTCAAAATTTGATCAGTTTCATTTAAATTCATAAAATTTTACCTGAGCTTTATTTCAACCCTTGGATATGTGGAATCTCGCTGTTTAAACACAAAAGACAATACCAAATAAAAAAGTAATGTTACTGCAAACTCAGTGCTACAAAACAGGAAATCAGTTAAATTTTGCACATTACTATCTGCGATGAATAAATTGCTTGGAATTATCTTTAAACCTAGACTAATCTGCAAAGGATGAGCTACAACATAGCAGATTATCACTTGAGTGTCTATTGTCCTTACCTCTTTATCACAACCCCTGTCAACAGAGTGATGGACCCAGTGACTCTCTTCAGGCTTTCTCTCCATTAATAAAGGTTCGAAGTCAACCAAATATGGCTATGAATATCAGAGAAATGGCATCCAGTTTGCTCATCACAAAGGCATTCTTCAAACTGGGTAGAACCCAGGGCTGCTATTTGTTGCACTCACCTTGAACAAAAGACTTGTACACCAGAGTGGATATGACAAAGAAAGAAAGAGGGAGGGAGTAGGGGAGAAATCTGCCTAGGGTTGTTGAAGGATTTTCTCTCCTATTGACTTGTGTTTTGTACGGTTGGCTTGTTTTTTATTTTTTTTCATAGTTATTAGTTTATTAAATTAAATGTCTTGCTTAGATTTTATTAATGTTCTTTTATAGCTTCGATTACTTATGTTACAAGAGCATCCTTGTCTTACTAAAGATCAGAAGAATGCATTGAACATTTGAATATTACGTTGGAATTTGCAAGTCGTGACAGACAATTAAAGTTGCTAAACACAATTTTCCAGGTCTTAGGTTCAATAATAGTCTCTTCAATGATTGGCTATAAAATACAGATGGAAAATTAAGAGCAGCAGCTGTTGTCTGCAAAGACACAAAGACAAGGACAAGGTCACAGTTGTGTGGCTCTTTATTCTCACTCAACACCACTCAGAGCTACAATAGAAATCCTCAGAGACAATGTTGTCTCATTCAAGTTCATATTACATAGACATGATACACATGTGGATGCTCTGTGTGTCCCATAAGTGAAGTGGTGCTTTCTTCATTTGAAGTATATACAGTTCTTTATTTCCAAATGGCATGTGTTTAAAAGGTAAAATTTGAAGCTTTCTGTTTTGTGCAGTGAAAGCCCTGCTAAAGCATGTTGTAATTCACAATAGAAATTGCTCTATAGTGCGCTCTGGCAACTAACAAAACAGCCTTGTTATTGAGGTTATTTTATAGTATATGTTGAATTTGGAACACTTGTAAAAATATCCAAGACTCACACAAAACTCTTTTATACCTATGCTCCACTACAAACGGAAAGTGAGCCATCTTGGACTGACTTTTGATTCTGAAGTTTTATTCAATCAGCTTAAATTATGGTGGACATTTTTCTTAAAAGCCATTATACTGGCTGACTGGTCATTCATGTTTAAAGGAACTTGGCAAAAGTCTCCAAATTTGACTATTTGTTAAAAAGTGAAAAATTGTTTTAACTCCTAATAAAAATGTAACGGCTGTGAGTGTTACTTATTAAATCCCTTACAAAAGTCAATAATCAAATGCAAATGGTTGTTATAAAAATATTCACTTTTAAAGGTCCATATTTGACCCCCTTGACCTAATCGTCAACTGTGCTCAGTGACATAAAATAACTTAGTTTAACTTGGTGTCCAGTACTTCGTTTTCTAAAGAAGGTTGAGGCAACGGTGCTGTGCCGAACTCAATCAATGGCCATACAATTCTCTTTACTTTCCACATAGTATCTGATCTGTACCAAATCGATTATGATGTATATTAATTCAACCACTAAAATGCATACATGGATAAATATCAGTGTTTGAATGTCTTAAATTTTTACAAATATTTGGAAGGCATGGCATATTTTAATTCTCATTAACCTATAATACATAGTTAAAATTTGAAAAGCTTTGTTTTGGTTGGTTTTGATTTTAAATGCATTTACTTATCTGTGACCTATAGTTCTGGCACAACCCAGAGAGGGTAATAAGAGACTCCCATTACGCTGCCCCTGTTGACATGGCATTGTTTTCTTCCCTTTATTCTTGAGCACAAAGATAACTTGTGAAATTCCTGCTTGCTGCCTTTGAGGGCTGGATGGTTCAGTGGAGCGCTTGGGGACAGCTTGTGACGCAGGTTGTCAGGGCACCTTTTATTTTTCTATTGATCGACAGCAACAGGTGATAAAGCTATAACCAACAGAAGACATAAAACAGTATAGTTTTCCCAAAATGTAGTTTGAAATTTGGTGATGATGATGATTTATAACTGTAAACAATATATTCATACCCACATTTACCCCAGCGTTTGTTGTTTACAAGTATAAATTTGGAAGTAAAAGAAAGAAAGACAAGAAGAACACAATTTGCAAATCAACTTAAAAACATATTTATTTACAGTAAAAATAATAAAATAAAATAAAGCTTTGGTGTGCAGAATGTCTTAGTTTGACAGAATATAGCCATAACTAAGGTGACATTCTCAAACCTCTATCACTGTGGACTTCACAACTTACTTCATCAGGTCATGTCCTGACTTGCCTTTGTACTAGGATAATCATCTCTGTTACTTGTCTCTCGAAGAGAACACGTGTCCGTTTACTGAAGGTCTCATTCTCAGCTGTTCACTGCCTTTCTGTCTTTGACTTTTACATCACATGAATGCACCACAGGAAGATGAGAGACACCTTGCACCACTTAAGAAATCTGTGCCAACAAAGCTATTAGTAGTATTTGTTATGTGCTGTTGTGAAAGGTCACTTCTAAGGGGAGTTGGTTGTTCTCGTCTTTGTTTTTTGCCTCATTCATTTAGACTATGGGCTTCTGAGCGGATTCAACCTGAAGTCTGATTTGGATCAAATTGGGAAAAGAGCCAAGATATCATGACATTATTGAAAGGTATTTATATTTATATTTTTATTTGTCCATTTGTTTCTTTTAATCATTGTAAACTTAATTTGAGTGTACTTAGCGATCATTAAATAGCCAGTGTTATTATTTAATTGATGAAGTTTTGTTTTATGAACTGATGATGATTTGTCTTCACAAAGTGAGCTTCTGTTTGGCCAAAAAACTGGGACCTCTTTCCATGGCCCTGAAGATGCGTGTGGCGTATTGAAAAAAAGCTTCAACCAACACTGAGGTTAGAAGTTTTAACCTTTTACAGTTTGATGCTCAGACATGTTTATCTGTAATCCTGTGAGGTTAAAACAAAAGATCTCAGCATATAAAAATTGCTGATGAAAATGAAAAAAAAAAAGAATGGGTTAAAGGTAGCTTTTATTTATATTTTATACTGATTATAAAACACAAGAATACAGAGGAATTACTGCATGTTTGTTTATACAACCAACCTATGAGAACTTGTATGTCTTAATGATAATACCATACAAAAGCTGTAAAGTCTAAAAGCAAAAAAAAAAAGTTTAACTGGAGATTAATATTTGTAAAAGTTTTGAGGTACTGTTAATAAAACTGTAACGTCCTCTACATTACTTTCTAGCCTGAATACTCTTATCCTTTGACTGAATGTGAATTTTTAAAGAGCATACAGCAGTGCTCCCAAATAAATCAGCCGTCTTAGTGTAGAACCTGAATTCTAAAGTTTTTCCCTGCGTAATTATAACCATGTTTTTCCTGTTTTCTATGCTAATATGATTGAGTTCAAATTCGCATATTTTAAAGTCTGTTTTTTGTACTTTAAATATGCAAAAAAATTTCAGTTTACCAAACTGTCTGACTTATTAGTTGCTGTTGCAACAGATAAATGAGGTACATTTTTCCTTGTAAAATGTAAAGATTTGCAGCCACAGACCATCAAAGTAAACTGCGGCCTTATTTAAACATGCAGTAGTATATGAATCTGAGATGATTTCAGTGCAAATTAAACGTGGTTTTCTTCACAGAAAGTTATAAATGAAGAGTTTAGACTTAATAATTAATGTTGCATCTAAATTCTTTATTATTATGTGTTCTCCTTTATAAACCTGTCTTTTGTACTAACTCATGTCAGGATTTCCACTGCATGTTATTAGTCAGAGCAAATATGTGTAAACTTTATTCCGGTGTCCATAAAACTTAAATGGACATACATGATTTTCCCGCCATTGTACAGACTATTATTTACCAGTAAGTGTGAGCCTCGTATTATTTAGGTTTGTTATTTATTTCTGTTACAGGAATAAGATATCACCAAAGTTTTTTTATTTATTATTTGTTGTTGTGAGGCAATCAGAAATATCTCCAGCAACTAAAAATAGAAGTTTCGCATGTTGTTAACACAAGTGGCCAAAATTGAACCATGATGCTTCCTCACCTCTTTTCTGCATGTGACCTCAGCAGTATTTTTCCTGTAAACAGATTCCCTGCCTGTTTTTCTAATTATTGCTCTCCTTGCCCAGCCTGTCATTTTATGTTACACTCCTTGCATGTTTTGTTTCTGGCTTTCATTTTTATTTAAAATCATTTCTAAGTTCCTTATTATTATTTGAAATACTTAGTTTGGTTCATCATAGAAAGGTGTTAGTATTAGTTTATCTCTTTGTGTTTAGTTTCAGAGTTTATTGTTGTGTTTTATTGTCTTTGATTTATTTCCCCTTAGATCAATGTTAGTGTTTGTGCCTAGAAGAGATTCACCTATTCGCCGTCCCACAGTCTGCCTGTTTATGGCTGACAATTTTAACAGAAACCTGGCATCATCTGACTATCTGTAATAACATTTCTGATATTTAAAATTAAGTTTTGACAAATATATTAACATTTTGACAATCGTGAATAAAAACTTCTTCAGAAAATCTAAGAATAATTTCCTGCTTATTCTCTTTTGACACACAGTGCACTAAGAAAAAGCTTTAAAGTGCAAAAATGCAACTGTTCTCCCATTCCTACACTGAAAATTATTATTTGTATTTTTAAATACATTTTTCAAAAGTTGTTTCACATTACATTTTTTATTTTTTGTTAACATTTCAAAATTGTATTTAAATCTGGAATATTTTGACCTGACAATAATTATTTAAAATGAGAGTTTGGTCATTCACACTAATTCATTTGGATATTTTTCTTAAAAGTGGTTTTGACCAGCCAAACTTACTTTTCTGTATTTTTGTTCAGTTGATTAGTCTCCATAAAACTTTATGATTAAATTTGACACACTTGTCAGAATGTACTCTAAGACATATCAAATGGTATTTTTTCTATACAAAATATAATTAAATACTGTATCTTAACTAATATGTCTAGTCTTAAACTAATTTCTTATATAATTTTAATATCTAGAACGTAACTGTAGTGATGTCAATTTTATGTTAAAACGTGCTGCCATAGCCTGTTCGCTCTCCTCTGCATTCTTCCCTAATCCCTTGACCATGAAACCTGCATCCATGTGTCATTCCCCAATATTCCCACAGCAAAAACTCATAGATTTACATTATTTTTTACTAGTTTTTCCCATTACTCTTTATCACCTAGGTTCTCTGAAAATCTTTAAAACATTTCAACAGCTCAGCTTCATTCATATAAAAGGTTATATATTTAGCAATTTAAGGACTCCTAAAAGCTAAGGTATGCATACGCAGTGGTAATTTGTGTTCCTCCAGTATATTTTGTAGTTTAAATTATGCTTTTGGTAGTCTGTTGGTTATTGTTGACATTGAACATTTCATTTGCTGTGACCAAAATGAATAAGGACTCTTTTTTGTTAATTTCAATGACTTTTCCTTTATTCCACAGTGTTACATTGCAGGCAAAGGAGACTACACAGAAGATCCCAAAGGTCTTAGGTGGTCACCACTGTTTCACTCCCCATCTAGTCCTTTCTGTGATCAAGAATGATGGAAAAGGGAAAAATTAGTAACTAAACACTCAGTAAAGGTTAAGAAGCAATTTCTTAAACACACATATTGTTTGAGTGAAAGATTATGTAGAAAGTTAAATGACTACATGATGCTGGACACAGTGATAATAAAATCATGCATACATCATTGAGGGGAATCAAATTTATATTAGCAAATTTAAGGGTAGTCTCAATGAACTACCTTAAAAATGTTTTTTACAATAAGCCCTGCCGCACAGAAGTTAATTTAGAAAAATACACATTTATAGTTTTTCTGGCATTTACATGATACAAATATTCCTGAAACGCTAAGTGTACTAAAAGATTAACACTTTAAGCTCATTTTTTGTAAAGCACAGGTATTTTTGCCTTAACTTAATAGTTCAAATATTAAGTTACCCATGCTTTTTCCTGCTATAACATACTTCCTATTCTATGTTCTCCTTATTCCTAATCTTGTTTCAGATGTGAATTTAATTTAAACAGTCTCTTCATTGACGGAAGGTTCACTATTATAGCCCATCAAACCAGAAAACCACTAAATAAAATCTGTAAAACTGAGTGGTCTGATTTATTTCATACGATTTTTTTGATATCCTTAGAAATGTTATTCTAAAGCTCAGTAAATAGTAATATAATAAAATGTATATTACCTTGATAAAATCTCAGAATTTGACTTATTAAGTTGGATATACTAAGGGTCCAAATATTTACCTTACGATTTGTGTTAAAATAAGATTTTGTATTTACATTAATTTAGAGATACACTGTATTCACAAAAGCAAAAGGTTTTTTCTGATCTAAAATGTGCAGTACTACATTAAATCATATGTCATGTTCAAAATCTGGAGCAGTCTCTGACCTTTGACCCCACATCGCGGCTCTTGGCGCGCAGCTTGTTGACCTGAGACTCAGCGATGTCAGCTCTCTCTTCAGCCTCGTCAAGCTCATGTTGCAGCTTGCGGAATTTACTCATATGAGTGTTGGCTTGCTCCTCCTGAAAGATAAAACAACATCAAAAAAACAAAAAAGAACAGCCTGGGTTATATGCATTCACATGACTATCAGATAAACACACTTAGGGTCCCAGGTAATGTTTTGCTGAGACCTGGAAATTATCAAAGGGAAGCAAATACACATTTTGATTCTAGGTTCACTACATTTCCTACAAATCCAAAACTTACAGCTTCCTCAGCAGCTCTCTTGTATGCCTTCACTTTCAGCTGCAGTTTGTCAACCAGATCCTGCAGACGAGCCACATTCTTGCGGTCCTCTTCAGTCTGCACAGATCATGGGAAACAAGCTTTATGAATGTCCTCTTTAGTCAGATTCGTCTTCATGCAGAAGATGTGTGGAACATACTTAAACTGTTTGGGCGTTTAAATGTTTGGTAAAGATGGGGGCTTATAAAATGCACAAATGTGTTCATATTCAAAAATCACCTGATATGTGAGCTCCTTGATGCGTCTCTCGTATTTGCGCATACCCTTTACTGCTTCTCCACTTTTCTTCTGCTCTGATTCGACTTCATTCTCAAGCTCCCTCATCTGGAACATCAAAACAAATATTTATTTTCCCTGCTGTATTGAAAACAAAGGTGAAAACAATTGTGTTTTTTTGGTTTTTTTACCGAAATACCAATGAAGGTTAAACATGATAAAAAGCCAACACATTTATGTGTCCTTTTGTGTTACCTCAAACATCTGTATTTTCTGTTCCATCTTAAAAGCAAAACCGATGTAATAGAAAGGCTCACCCTGGCCTCGAGCTTCTGCACCTGCTTCTTCCCTCCCTTCAGGGCGATCTGTTCAGCCTCATCCAGACGGTGCTGCAGATCTTTGATGGTTTGCTCCATGTTCTTCTTCATGCGCTCCAGGTGAGCGCTGGTGTCCTGCTCTTTCTTCAGCTCCTCTGCCATCATAGCAGCATCAGTGATGGCCTTCTTGGCCTTCTCTTCAGCATTCCTGCATTCCTGCACAGCCTCCTCCACTTCAGTCTGAAGCTGGAATGTATCACCCTCCAGCTTCTTCTTCTGGTTTATCAGGCTGGTGTTCTACATGTTTAAAGTGAGATGTTTGAGAGTTTGTGAAGGTGTGCTTTAGTTTGCCTTGGAAGTATTGTCGCCTGTTACGTAGATGTAGTCTCACCTGAGAGTGCAGTAGCTGCACCCTCTCACTAACATCCAGCAGTTCTTGCTCAGCTAGTTTACGGCTGCGTTCAGTTTGCTCCAGAGCAGCCCTCAGTTCCTCCAGTTCCGCCTGAAGCAGGTTGTTGCGTCTCTCA
>JAVLVB010000613.1:3023662-3038599 GCA_032876305.1 Orestias chungarensis | reverse complement strand
TCGCCTGTTACGTAGATGTAGTCTCACCTGAGAGTGCAGTAGCTGCACCCTCTCACTAACATCCAGCAGTTCTTGCTCAGCTAGTTTACGGCTGCGTTCAGTTTGCTCCAGAGCAGCCCTCAGTTCCTCCAGTTCCGCCTGAAGCAGGTTGTTGCGTCTCTCAACAATGGCCATGTTCTCTTTGAGATCATCGCTAGCCCGAACAGACTCATCCAGCTGAATTTGGCAGTCCTTTACAGAATGACATTAACCTTATTAAAAAATATATATCTTTAGAAATTGAGTTTGTTCTATCTTAGTGTACCTTGAGATGAGCATGAACAGACTTGAGTTGTTTCTGGGACTCGGCCGCCTGCCTGTTGGCTTGGCTAAGCTGGATCTCCATCTCATTAAGGTCTCCCTCCATCTTCTTTTTCAGGCGAAGAGCTTCATTCCTGCTGCGACACTCAGCCTCGAGAGAACTCTGCAGGGTGTCGATTGTCCTCTGCAGGTTCCTCTTGCACTGCTCCATCTCCTCGTCTTTCTCCATCAGTTTCCGTTCAATATCAGCTTTGATTTGATTGAACTCTAGCTGTGCTCTTAAAATCTTACCCTCTTCATGTTCCAGGGAAGCCTAGCAGAACACATGTTACAAATGTTTAGAGTTTATATTAAGTTTTCTCCTGAATTGCCATTTTGCTTGGCAAGGATTTGTACCTCCGCTTCCTCGAGTGCAGACTGAATCTCACTTTTTTCTTGTTCCAGTTGTTTTCTAAGCTTTTCCAATTCGTGGATATTTTTTCCGCTCTCACCAAGTTGCTCAGTGAGCTCAGAAATTTCCTCTGTGTGACACCAAGCAGAAAAAATAATTAGGTGATTTATTAAAAAAAAAAAAACTTCTTCAAACCTTTACTTCTTACCCTGCAGATTCTTGTTCTCTCTCTTCATGGTCTCCAGATGGTCCAGAGACTCTTCGTAGGAGTTTTTAAGTTTGAAAAGTTCAGTACTCAAAGCTCTTGCTTCCTTCTGGGAACTCTCCAGCTCACACTGCGACTCTTCATATTTTTGCTTCCACTCAGACAAGACCTGCAGAGGAGGAAGGGCAGACATTATTTATTTCTGTCAGCAAAAAGACTGTAATGTATAATATAGTTGCATCTAGCTCAGAAAATATATCAAAAATAACAGTAGCTAGCCTGCAAGGAAACCCAAGATTGAGTCTGATTAATAATGTATTACCTAACAGAACTTTACCTTGTCAAAGTTTCTCTGCTTCTTGTCCAGAGCAGCAGCAGCAGCATTAGATCTCTCCACATCCACCATGAGATCTTCGATCTCATTCTGCAGTCTGTGTTTGGTCTTCTCCAGAGAGGAACATTTAGCATTCATTGCTTCAACAGCCTCCTCAGCCTCCTGCAGACGCTGAGCCAGCTTTTTTCTTGGGAAATTATCATTAAAAAGCCTTTAATTAACCTGAAATCTTAAAAGCTAACGCATATGAAAATGAACCATTGGTTGCAAGGTCATCCAACAGACAAACTTTTTGTTCGTCTTACATTTTAGTAGGAACATAACACAAACAAAAAGCTGATCTGCTAAACGAAGTGAAATGTGTTTTAGTATTGAGTAATGATTCTAAACATAAGCTCTGCCTCTTACTTAGCTTCTTCCAGTTCCTCAGTCCTGTGGATGGCATCAGTTTCGTACTTGGTTCTCCACTGAGCCACCTCAGAGTTAGCTTTGGACATGCTGCGCTGCAGTTCAGCCTTGGCCTCCTGTTCTTCCTCATACTGCTCCCTGAGGAGATCACAATCATGGCGAGCAGACTGCAGTGCATGGGCGAGCGCACTCTTAGCCTGTGTATTTTTTTTTAAATGCAATGTGAAAAACGGTATCTTGACACCACTGTGAAGTCTGTTGGTTTCAGTATTTCATTTACCTTTGTTTCCTCTTCAAGCTGCCTCTTAAGATCTTCAATTTGCTGAGTGTAGGACATTTTTCCTCTTGTCAGCTGAGACACAAATGAATCTTTTTCTTCCAGCTGCCTAGAGAGTTCACCTAAGGTTATATGAATGAAAATTTGTTTAAAGCTGTTTTTTTTCTGGAAATTCTACCAACACATTTTTAAAGCTTAAAGGTATATATTTTTTAAATAGCCAAACATTGTACCGTTTTCTGTTTGAAGTTTTGCTTTTTGCATGTTGAAGTCATTGATGCAGCGCTGGGCCTCTTCAAACTTAGTTTTGTATTCATTCATTTGATCTTCAAGAGTTCTGCAGGTTTTCTCAAGATTGACCTGTAATGGCATTTAACAATTTTAAACGTTGCATCTATCTTTTTTGTGTGTATTAATTATATGAGTACATGCATGTGACATGATGAACAACGATGTTGCCAAAGTAACATTAGCCCACCTTGGTCTTCAAAATATGTTCCATGTTGGAGACCACATCATCCAGCTCCAGTTTAAGCTCACTCTTCTCTTTATCAAGTTTCTGCTTGACTCTCTGCAGGTTGTCGATCTGCTCTCCCAGGTCAGCAACAGAGTCGGCTTGTTTCTTCCTGAGTGTGGCAGTGGTGGCTTCATGCTGCAGAGTGGACTCTTCAAGGTCTCTGCGGAGTTTCTGGAGCTCAGCCTCCCTCTTCTTGTTCATCTCGATCTGGACGGCTGTGGCTCCACCAGCCTCTTCCAGCCTCTCACTTATTCCCTCCAACTCTCTGGCCAAGTCAGCTCTTTGCTTCTCCACCTTGGCTCGGGCAGCTCGTTCTGCTTCAAGCTCTTCCTCCAGCTCTTCAATTCGGGCCTTTTAGAGAATTATCATTATTGTAACAGACTTTATTCAATGTTTTACTTATTTTTTGAATATTTCATAGCCTTCTAATTACTTGAAGCTCTTTCAGTTTCTTCTGAAGCTGAATGGCAATAGCCAGCTCATCCTCAATTTTGTTATTCAGTTGGCTTAGTTCAAAGTCTTTTCTGTTATAGAAAAAGTAAAGTTATTCATGCATAGCATTAAATTAATGTTACGGTTATCATTGTTCTGAAAAAATGTGTTGTTCAAATATTACTTACTTTTTGAGACGCTCTTCAAGTTGTTGCTTGTCATTCTCAACATCCATTAAACTTTCCTGGGTCAACTTTAAGTCACCCTCCAGCTTCCTTTTTGCTCTCTCAAGGTCCAGTCGGATCGTCTTCTCTTGCTCCAGAGATCCTTCAAGCTAAAAATATAGATAAAACAATAATCTACTTACACTAACAGATGTATACCTTACTTGGAACACTGATAGGGGATAATTAAGGTCTCACGTCGTCAACTTGCTGCTCCAGCTTTGCCTTGGCCTTTGTCAGAGTGTTGACTTTGTCTTCCTCACTCTGCAGGTCATCCAGAGTTTGCTGATGAGCTTCCTGTAAAGCTTTCTTTTCTTTGGTCAGCTTGGCAATGATTTCATCCAAAGCAGCCATTTCTTCAACTAAGTTTTTTGCCTGTAACATTAGCAAAAAAAACAATTCAACCCGGGAATATTTGCAGAAATAATCTTGTTTTTACTTCTACTATAAAAAGTCACATCAACAAACCTTGTTCTCTGTAGCATGCTTCTCTTTCTCCACCTTTGCCAAAGTTAGCTCCAAATCATCAATATCCTTTTTTAACTCAGAGCATTCATCCTCCAGCTTCCTCCTCTTAGCAGTCAGTTCAGCATTGATCTCCTCCTCATCCTCTAGTCTCTCAGAAAGCTCTTTGGCTTTTGCTTCCATTTGAATTTTGTGTTTGATAAGCCCCTCACATCTCTCCTCTGCATCAGAAAGATTATCTTGCTCCTGAAAGGGTTTGCAAAATTGCTTAAGCAACAATTGTCATTATGAGAGTATTGACTTATTAAGTATAGATTATTTTGGGAAACTTACAGCTTGGACCTGGAGCTGCAGATCATTCTTCTCTTGGAGAAGAGAGACAGTTTTCTCCTCCAGCTCTTTTCTGCGAGCTTCAGATTTTGCATAAGCCTCCTTGAGTTTCAGGAATTCTTCCTTCATGTTGGCCATCTCCTTTTCTGCTTCAGCAGATCTCAGGAGAGGTTTGATCTTGAAGAACAGCTTCATCCAGGGCCAATTTTTGACCCCCATAAAAGCACGGATGTTCCACTGGATCACAAGTAGTGCATCCCTGTCAAAAAGTCAAAATTAATTGCTGCTGTTAGAGCGGTTTTCAAAATTACTTTTTTGCGTTATTTTAAAGATCTCATTTCATGCCTTCTTTCAACAATCTTCTGGAATTCCACTCTTGCAAGTAAACCTCTAGATCTCGCCTGGATTCCAGTGATAATAAGAGACAAACGATCGTCCCTCATCTCCTCCAGTTGACCGAGCAGACCAGCTTTAAAGAACACCTTCAAGAGGCATAAGACACAATGTAAATACTCATTACTTATGAAGACCATACTACTACTTTAAAATGAAGCACTGTAGCCATGGAGAGGAAAGATTTTCTTGCAGGGACCTTTCAAGTCATGACAGTTTGATCATGAATCAAAAGAATCAAGTACATCTAAATAAAAATTAATGGCATTATCTTAACAAAACTAAAAAAAATGCTTTTTTGCACTCTGTTAGCTCACAAGTACAATGTTTGATCTGGACTTTTAATTTTTTTAGGTACCTTAGTATGCCCAAACTTGTACTGGTTATGATCAATGTCGAGAGATCCAAGAAGTTTTTCTGCTCCCTTCCTGCTGTCAATAAATTGTCCTTCTGGGATAGCAGCAGGGTTTAGGATGCGATATCTGAAAATTCACACAGACAAGTATATTGTAGCAAATAATACTATAAAAGCCATAATTTTTTAACAAACTGAAGTAATACCTCTGCTTGAAGTCCCCATAGAGGATCCTGTTTGGGAAGCCTTTCCTACAGATCCTGATACCTTCCAGCACACCGTTACAGCGCAGTTGGTGCATCACCAGAGGGTTTTCCATGGCCCCAGGAGTCTTGGTCTCGTTGGGGATGATGCAGCGCACAAAGTGAGGGTGGGTGGCCCTCAGATTGGTCATTAATTTATTCAGGTTTTCCTGTGTAAGACATTAAATTCAAAGCTTAATGGTTATTTTGTCTGAATATCAAAATATCTGCATTGATGCCCGGAAATCTGTTTTTATTCTCAAATATTTAGCTTTACTTACCCTATGAAGGGCAGATACAGTTTGAAAGGAAGATCCCTTCTTCTTGCCTCCTCCTCCTTTGCCACCCTTTCCACTTTCAACTATTTAAAGTGTTAAAGTCAATACAGTCAATACAATAGAATGATAAACAAAGAAAAAAATCTTAAATGTAAATGTCAAACTAGAAAGACCTTTACCTGAATCAACTCCTGAATAGTTTACAAAGAGGTATGACAGCAGCTTGAGTGTGGACTTCTGGTACAGTCCAACAACAGTCTCATTTAGAGGATCCTTGTTCTTCACCAGCCAGTTGTTGATATTATAATCAACTGTTCCAGCATAGTGAACCAGGGCAAAATGGGCCTCTGGTTTTCCTTTAACAATCCTGGGTTTCTGGAAGTTATTAGATTTCCCCAGATGGTTGTCATAAAGCTTTGCTTTAAACGTAGCATCTGAAGCTTTGGGAAACATGCACTCCTCTTCAAGGATGGACATGATACCCATGGGCTGAAAGGAAATTAAAGTGGTTTAAAACATAAATGACCATTCACTTTATCCACAAATCTAACAATGTGATCTCTCACCTTTTCAATCAGATCAATACAGGCCTGCAGATCCATACCAAAGTCAATGAAAGTCCATTCAATTCCCTCTTTCTTGTACTCTTCCTGCTCCAGTACAAACATGTGGTGGTTGAAAAACTGTTGCAGTTTTTCATTGGTAAAGTTGATGCACAGCTGCTCAAAGGTGTTGAGCTGGAATTTAACAATGTTTGTTGTAGTACTCACATCCTTGCATTGTATTAAAGTAAAATCAAATGAGCACAAGCAAATGCTTCTCACATCAAAGATCTCAAATCCGGCGATGTCCAGCACTCCAATGAAGTACTGGCGAGGCTGCTTGGTATCCAGTGAATGGTTAATTCTCACCACCATCCACAGGAACATCTTCTCATAAACTGCCTTAGCCAGAGCTCCAACTGCATAGTACACCTAAAAAAAAGAAATCTAAACTTAATCATTGCAAGTAATCTTTTCGTTTCAGTATGTTCATTTTATATATATAGGGTAAGATGTGTTTGCTATTTGCCAATAAAAGAGAACTTGGTTACCTGTGTTTTATTCCTACCTGTTGAACATTTTGTCCCTTGGTGACCCACTCATTTCCTACTTTGACTCTTGGGTGACACAGACCTTTGATGAGGTCAGCAGAGTTCATGCCCATCAGATACGCAACTTTGTCAGCATCTAAAATTGAATACATGTATTGTTTATTAATATGCATCAGTTTTCTAAAAGTTGTCAGGTTATTAAGCACCTCTCTCACCTTCAGTACCATCTGCCTCTGCCTGCTCTTCACGCTGCTTGTTCTTAAACTTCATGCTACCAAAGTGCATGATGGCACCAGTCAGTTTGTAAATACCATTCTTCTCTTCTTGAGTAAAGCCCAATACATCAAAGGCCTCCTACATGAAAAAATGTGTATTATTTCTTATGAGATTGTGTATGTGCTGGCTAATATACATGATATGGTCCAGAGGGGCATTAAGATACTGGCTTACATATATGTTGTTGTTGTTGTTGTTGTTAGTTTAGTTTGGTTTTAAGTTTGGTAGGCTTTTGTAGGTGAAAGGATATCTTCTATAAAAAGTAAAAAATAGTGCAATAGTGTATTATATATATACTAATAATATGAACTCACTAAAACACCTCCAACTTACATCGGTTGCTATCAGCTCTTCGGCATCATTTATGGAGGCTACCGTCGTCTCTCCTTGGGAGATGAAGGCATAGTCATAGGGATTGTTTGTAATGAGCATCATTTCTGTAAAGCAGGTCAAAAAAATGTATTAAAACTATGTTTAATATATTGACCTAAAATCTATGTGTACTGATTTGCAATTGCTTTTTACCAAGCAGCTCAGGTTTTTTCTGAGACAGAATCTGGTAGAAGATGTGATAATCCCTCTCAGCCTTAAGCTGAAAGGTGACTCTGGACTTTTCTAGCAGATCTGTAAAGACATTTGTTTTCCATCATGTACATTAAATGAAAGCCACATAGATGTGAAAAGGAAACTTAAAGAAAAGGAGGACACCACTTACATGTCTCGATATCCGCTGAAGCCAGCTTTCCACTGGCTGCAAAGTGAATACGGATAAATTTTCCCTAAAACATAAGATCGGAAAAAAATTGCACTGTATGCTGAGAGAGAGAAGGGTCATTACAGAGAGGAACTTACAAATCTGGAAGAGTTATCATTTCTGATGGTCTTTGCATTCCCAAAGGCCTCTAACGCTGGGTTGCATTGGATGATTTGATCCTCCAGAGTAACCTAACAAAAATAAATTAAACATACTCTTAAAGAAATGCAAACACTATGCAATAACATGTGTTTGATTGATTTGATCTTCCGAATTATCACCTTTTTCTCTGAGCCTGTGTCCTTTTTCCCACCTCCAGCTGCAATGCTGGCAAAATACTGAATGACCCTCTTGGTATTAACAGTTTTCCCAGCACCAGATTCTCCACTGTAGACAAAAGCAATAGGTTTTATTAGGTGAATAACATGAAAGCCAATGCATTGTTACATTGGTTACATTGTAAAACAACTTCAAATTCAACATTTATTGAGCAGAAAAAACCCCAACAAATTCTCTATATAAATAAAATGTCTTGTAAATGTGTTCTTAGCCTCTTTTTAACATTACATTAGGTTAATACGGCATATTTTTATATGTTTTAATTGGATTTTATGTAATAGACTAAAGAAAAGTATTGCTTTAATGTAGAGGATTGACAACACAGATAGTTGAAAATGTGTTGCTTACATTATGGATATATGCTCCCTTTAATCGTATATTTCAGAATAAAATCCAAGTCAAACTACATTGAGTAGAAACTAAAAAGTAAATAAAATCTGTCTGTGTATAATTAATAGTTTAAATATAGCAGTTCAGTAAATGCCCTTTTAAATTACATTTAAAGCTTGGGTTAGATAACAATCACAGGCTTGGTCATCTCATATAACTTTGTTTAGTTCACCATCCAAAAACTGAAAGAGCTGGGCAGGGATGCAAACCTCCCAAGACATAGAACATTTGTAAACTGACAGGCATGTTGAGGATTGAGTTTTTAAAAAGAGTGGCCTGGAGACCTGTGGTAACTCTGTGACAGCTGCAGAGATCCACAGCTTAGTTAGAAAAAACAATTCGACAAGATAGCTCCAAAGACCTGTTTATGATAGACCAACAAGAAGGGAGAAAGCTATAAGTAGTAAAAGTGCAGCAGGCACTTAAACATGTGGAAGACATTGCCATTGGAGACTGTCCAAGAGACTCACCATCTACACAGTTAAACATGGTGGTAGCAGGATAATGCTGTGGGGACACGGATAAGGATGGGGTTTTGATTTGAAGAGATGGGTGGAGAGAGCTACAGTGTAATGTAATATAATACAAATCTGAGCATCTCTAAGTATGCCAAACTATTGGAGATATACCCCTAAGACTTTGAGAATGTTTTGTGTATTATAAAATCTCAAATGTCTTTCATAACATTTAGTGTAAAAACATTGATGTTTATGGTCATATTGTGATAAGAAAGCAAACAGACCAAGGTGTGTGAATACTTAAAGAAGAAACTGTACATCTCAGCTAAAGATACTTAATAAGATGCATAAAAAGCATATTTTTTTAAATAAAATAAAGCCATATAGCTTGAAATAACCACCTAAAACAGAAAAAAGAATGGAGAAATTCTACATTTTACTAAAGTTTTTGTGTAAAACAAAGTAGTTGTTAACATACGTGATAAGAATGGACTGATTTTCTCTGTCTGAAAAGAGACAGAAAAAGATTATTTTACTACTTGATTTTTTTTTTTGTGTTTTAATTACTTGGACTTGATTGATCATGTAGTATATAATGAAAATAAATTACCTGTTAACATGTACTGGTAGGCATTATCAGAGATGGAGAAGATGTGAGGAGGAGCTTCACTCCTCTTCTTTCCTCTGTAGGCAACAACCACCTCCTGGTTGTAGACAGGCAGCCACTTGTAGGGGTTGACAGTCACACAGAAGAGCCCAGAGTATGTCTGAGTGAGTTAGAAATGGAGGGAAAACCATTTTTTTAATTGTCTCAATTCAGGCAACTTTAAATAGGGGTCTAACAGTTTGCTTTTTTAACTTTTAACCTACATAGATCATCCATGCTGCATAACGCTCTTTGAGGTTAAACAGCACAGCTGGCTCATGGAGGAACGTGAACATCGCCATGTCCTCAATTTTATCAAACTTAGGTGGGTTCCGAGGATGTATATCACACTCTTTCACAGTGACGGTCTAAAAAAATAGAAAGAGTTTTTGTTAACAAGCTCTTCCCACTCCACTGGAGATTGGTAGCATTTGAGCAACCTTGCTTTGTCTGTATACTGACCTTCCCTTTCTCAGTCTGAGCAGTGACTTTGTCCCCCTCACGACTTACGATGGAAGCCTTTATGTACTCCTCATCAGGGTCAGGAACAAAACACTCCTTCTTCAAGTCGAACGGGCGGGTCTGGGCCTCCAGACGCTCCCTGTCTGTCTTCCTCAGGTATGGAGCGGCTGCCCCAAATTCTTTCATGGCAGCATCACCCATTTTTCACCTGATCAAATAAAAAAACAATTCTTCTCAAACCCACTGAACTGCCTGCATGTATAAAGCTTCATATAGTAAAACATTACTAGTGAAGCAATGTTTCATTTATATATTTAATTTTTTTAATTTTCTAAATGTTCTTACCTTATCGACCACTTTCTGAAAGACTGAGGTAAAAAATAAAAAATAAAAAATGAAAACAGAGAGCATCAGTAAGGTTTCCACACCAAAGTTAAAGAGAGGACTTTTGTCTTCATGCCTTACCTTGAGATAGAATGGAGACCTATTGGGGGGGTTCTACATGACTTCTCTTTATAACAAAATCTCCTTTTCCTAATATGGAGGAGAGCTTTAGGGCCAGGAATGCTATTGTGTCTGTGTTTGGTTTAGGGGTTTAAGATGGGAGGGGTTTATTGAGTGAGCGAGCAATATAGAAATCAACAGGTCACAGTCTTATCAGAGATGGGGTCCCCTGGTAAAACCATATTAGGTGCTTCAAGCAATGCCGTGTATTTCCAAGCAGCTGGGAACTAAAACTGAAACTACTAAACAGACACATTCATTATGTTCATCCCTTCAACAGGTTTTTTGTTTTGTTTTGTAAAATAATGAATATTTTATTTTATTTGTCAGTTGTTGTGATGATTCAAATAACGTCAACAGTTTGAATGAAAATGATTTGACAAATATTTGTTAGCAAGTATATTTAAAAATTAAAGCAGAAAATATGAACACAGCTGGTTTGCAATATTCAGGCATTTTTCAACCATTAACACAGCTGAAAACAGTTAACATGTTGCCATGTGTTTCATTTAGGACAAATAATTACATACATGTTAATTGCTGGTATTGTTTTCTCTATACAAAAGAACTTGCACTTTGTACATCTCATCTGGTGGTGTCCATTACTCTCAGGGCTTAAGTGCGGCATGAGTCACATACTGTGTTTGGGTATTACAGAGTAGACATCTCTGTAACATCAGCAGTCATCGAATAATGAGTGAGCTGGTCTAAATAAGGAATAGTATTCTGGTAAGATTAACCAGATGACAGGAACAAAACCAGCACAGACAAAGATCTGCCACAGGTGGACATGCTTCGGATTCACTCAAAGGCAATAAGCATGACAAACAGTCATAGCTGGAGCAACACAACGAGCCCCAGTGTCCGAGCGGGAGCCTGTTTGCATTATCGCTGTGCAGCTACAAAAGCTGGCCCCTTAGTTACTTACTTGTTGACATGGCATTGCATCTTTTTGTGGATAAGCATAACCATGAGAGATTCCTCCTAAGAGCTGCACAGAGTATGGAGAAGAGTCGGGATCTAGCTTTTGTCTGCAAGTAGGATCAACTGTAGCTCTGATGTTGGTCTCTGTGGCCTCTTTGGATTTAATTTTCAAATCTATAACGGCTTATGGGCAGCACAGTGGCGCAGTGGGTAGCACTGTTGCCATGCAGCAAGAAGGCTCTGGGTTCAGTTCCACCTTGGGTCTTTCTGCATGGAGTTTGCATTTTCTCCCTGTGCATTTGTGGGTTCTCTCCGTGTTCCTTCCACAGTCCAAAAACATGACTGTTAGGCTAAATTGTCCTTCGGTGTGAGTGTGTGTATGATTGGTTGTTTGTCCTGAATGTCACTGTGTTGCCCTGCAATGGACTGGCAACCTGTCCAGGTTGTACCCCTGCCTCCCGCCCATTGTAAACTCCAGCAGACCCCTACAATCCCCACAAGGATAAGTAGGTTAGATAATGGATGGATAACGGCTTATTAACCATATTATCATTCACTATATGAACTGCATAGCATATAGGCGGGGGTGAGTCACAACCACAGCCTCTTTAAAGGTAAGAGATAAAAGGAGAGTCAACAGCTGCAGACAAGTGCGAAGATTGTTTCCATTCTGATAACTTCTCGGGGCCTGTGCTGACAGCTGGCGTCAGTGTCCAAATGGAAGTGAGAGAGTTCATGCTGTCTGCTAATGAGCAAACGAAAATAACTCCCACTTTAGAAGACTCACATCTGTTCTTTAACTAAACCCAATTGCATTTTAATCAACATGATCTAAGTATTTTAAGTTACGACAAATGCACACATCTAATGAAATAAAAGCATTAAAAGTTGGTGCGATGTGTTGGTCCCTCACCGTAAACAGTCTGCACTAACTTAGAATCAGGTACTTCATAAAAATGTGTTACATTAGGCTTCCTCTTATTTCTAAAATCCTGGTATATCGGTGTGAGCTCAGACGTCCCGTTAATCTTGCTGATAAGCTCCCACACACACTGGGCTTGTGGTTCACCACTATGAGCAGAGGTGTAAATATGTCTTCATTAGCTGGTAGATACCTGCTTGTCAGCCAGTAGAGTTTAGAGGAGGATGTGTAATGGGAGAAGATATTTCCCACTGAAGCATCAGTGATTCAGTGAGTTAAATGTCTTTTGAATATAATAGAAGCCATCTATGTCTCTTCAAGTCCCCACTTAAGGGAGCTCTATTTGAAATTAGATACATTTAAACATTGCTCTTTAATACACTATATAATACATTATTTTAAGAGAACAAACTAAAATCATTACATATTTGCTGTTGCTTTTGATTTATTTCATCACCTGGAAACACATTTTTCTGTCCTGAATCACAGAACTGCTGTCCAGTTCTCCAGACTTACTTTAGCCATGATACAGTGACCAGCTGTAGTGGATTTAAGCTGGATCTTTGCATGAGCACCGGTTTATTGTTGACCTTAGCTCATGCTTTTGGGCTTTAGTTGACTCTAATTTAAGAGCAGCAGATTCACTTTATCCCCTCAATATATCTTGTCATAAGCTTTTCAGGTTTTAGTCTTTGCTGCACCAAATCCCATGTTCTTGTATTGACCTTATTTAGTCTGAACCTTGTGAACATTTTGCATCATGACGAAACCTTATCATGACTAATGGGTCTGGTTTTACATGTACAAGCACTGAAACGGTGCGGAGAAATATGTTTTAACACTGACAGGTTTGACAAGTTCTAGCACAAACATTGAGCTATTTGCTAAGAAGTTTGCCAGAATAAGGTTTTCAATCAAAGAAAATGACAAATGACAAGTTTGGTGATGGTTTTATGATGCTGTGGGACTATTTTGCTACCGGAGGAGCAAAATAGGCCTATATTTTATCTTTGATTTCCTTGACACTGCTTGACTAGATTGTTGAAAATTAAACACAATTGGGTTCCTCAACAGGACAGTTACATCAAAATACATAAAGTCTATTATTCCTCTATTATTTTCTGTTTTTTTTTCTTCTTTCCCTTCTTCTCATCCCCATCTTTTACCATACTTACATCTTTTCTTATATTTTTCATATCTCCGTTCTTTCAAACCTTGTAACTTTCATTCCTTGCTTACTCCATCCTTTGGTTTTTGGAGGAGTGTAAAGCTTGCACTTAAAACCAGAACATTAATGATAACCTCTTATTATTTGTAAATTTAAAACCATGAATAATATGACCTAAAAATCAATAGAAACCCCAAAAATGGGACAGATTAAAGATATTTTATTTTTTATTTTATTTTTTTTGCCTGTGTGCTGAGTAAAGTAAAAACACTGCAAATTTGTCAAAACACACAAAAGGAACATGTCAAAATAAAAGTCCAGAAGAAAAGGGCTTCAGGAGAGGTCACAAATCCAATTAAAAAGGAAAGATATATTATACAATTTAAATAAAATAAGGATAAGGTGGAAAAAATCATCACAAAGACCAGATCATGCTGACATTCCACTTCTTAATATGATTTTATTAGAACTACAGATTATAGTAATTAGTAATGACTGAGGGAGATCTAGAATACACAGCAGTCAGAAAGATTTTAGCAGGTTCCAGAGCTTCACTCTTCATCAAATCCTTTCTGATGACAAAAAAGGAGAAACAGCAGTTTAGTTGAAAGATTAGTGTGGCACTACCACAATAGAGCAATTTATTCTTGAACAAATCAATGCCCTGCAGCTTATTTAGCTCATGACGTTTTTTTGCATGGTTCCAACCTTGGAGCCAGTGTCGCGGCTCTTGGCCCGCATCTTGTTTACTTGAGACTCTGCGATGTCAGCTCTCTCTTCAGCCTCGTCCATCTCGTGCTGCAACTTTCTGAACTTCGAAAGATGAACATTAGCCTGCTCCTCCTAGTTGCAAAAAGAAAAGGCTATAATAATTTTTTGTTATAGAATATAAATACTTTAACACATCTATACACATACTGCCTCCTCAGCAGATCTTTTGTACGCTTTGACTTTAAGCTGCAATTTGTCCACCAAGTCTTGAAGTCGGGCAATGTTTTTTCGGTCTTCCTCAGTCTGCAGAACATGAGGGACACTGTTGAAATCGAATGACTACCCCAAGAATCTCAATAAGCCATAAATACCATTGGAAACTACAAATAGCAGTCAACAAACCTGATAGGTTAGCTCCTTGATGCGGCGCTCATATTTACGGACTCCTTTCACAGCTTCGCCGCTTTTCTTCTGCTCCATTTCCACCTCATTTTCTAGCTCACGTACCTTATAAGAACATTGTGTATAAAGCATAAATTTCCTTGTTTTTTCCATTTATCCATTAAAATTTTTCCATCTTAAAAGTAAAACAGATGTAATAGAAGGGCTCACCCTGGCCTCGAGCTTCTGCACCTGCTTCTTCCCTCCCTTCATGGCGATCTGTTCAGCCTCATCAAGACGGTGCTGCAGATCTTTGATGGTTTGCTCCATGTTCTTCTTCATGCGCTCCAGGTGAGCGCTGGTGTCCTGCTCTTTCTTCAGCTCCTCTGCCATCATGGCAGCATCAGTGATGGCTTTCTTGGCCTTCTCTTCAGCATTCCTGCATTCCTGCACAGTCTCCTCCACTTCAGTCTGAAGCTGGACTGTATCACCCTCCAGCTTCTTCTTCTGGTTTATCAGGCTGGTGTTCTACATGTTTAAAGTGAGATATTTGAGAGTGTGTGAAGGTGTGCTTTAGTTTGCCTTGGAAGTATTGTCGCCTGTTACGTAGATGTAGTCTCACCTGAGAGTGCAGTAGCTGCACCCTCTCACTAACATCCAGCAGTTCTTGCTCAGCTAGTTTACGGCTGCGTTCAGTTTGCTCCAGAGCAGCCCTCAGTTCCTCCAGTTCCGCCTGAAGCAGGTTGTTGCGTCTCTCA
>JAVLVB010000613.1:3008716-3023562 GCA_032876305.1 Orestias chungarensis | reverse complement strand
TCGCCTGTTACGTAGATGTAGTCTCACCTGAGAGTGCAGTAGCTGCACCCTCTCACTAACATCCAGCAGTTCTTGCTCAGCTAGTTTACGGCTGCGTTCAGTTTGCTCCAGAGCAGCCCTCAGTTCCTCCAGTTCCGCCTGAAGCAGGTTGTTGCGTCTCTCAACAATGGCCATGTTCTCTTTGAGATCATCGCTAGCCTGAACAGACTCATCCAGCTGAATTTGGCAGTCCTTTATAGAGTGACATTAACCATATTAAAAATATATATCTTTAGAAATTGAGTTTGTTCTATCTTAGTGTACCTTGAGATGAGCATGAACAGACTTTAGTTGTTTCTGGGACTCGGCCGCCTGCCTGTTGGCTTGGCTAAGCTGGATCTCCATCTCATTAAGGTCTCCCTCCATCTTCTTTTTCAGGCGAAGAGCTTCATTCCTGCTGCGACACTCAGCCTCGAGAGAACTCTGCAGGGTGTCGATTGTCCTCTGCAGGTTCCTCTTGCACTGCTCCATCTCCTCGTCTTTCTCGGCCACTTTACGCTCCATTTCAGCCTTAATCTGGTTAAACTCGAGCTGGACTCTTAGTATCTTGCCTTCCTCATGTTCAAGAGAACCCTTTGAAACAAATCAGGTGTATGCCAAAATGGGATTTAAAACCTTTATTTTTGGTTATGCGTAAAACGGTGTGATTACACCAGTCTGGCGCCGCAAATGGCTGCCTCAGTGTAATTACACCAAAAAAAATTCCTAGTATGTCCTGTATGTACCTGGCCAATAAAAACTGATTTGATTTGAAACAAAGTTGGTAATAGTCTTACCTCTGCTTCCTCAAGGGCAGACTGAATCTCCCCTTTTTCCTGCTCAAGCTGCTTACGGGCCTTTTCCAACTCATGAATGGTTTTCCCACCTTCACCAAGTTGCTCAGTAAGGTCAGAAATTTCCTCTGTGAATAAAATTAGAATGATACAAATTTTCTTTGGCTTTTTGACGTTTGTAAGCACACATTCAGTGATGTACCTTGGAGATTCTTATTCTCCCTCTTCATGGTCTCCAGATGTTCAAGAGATTCCTCATAGGAGTTTTTAAGTTTAAAGAGCTCAGTACTCATGGATCTTGCTTCTTTCTGAGCACTCTCCAGCTCACACTGAGACTCTTCATACTTCTGCTTCCACTCAGACAAGACCTGGAGATTCAGATTAGGATAATAAATCTCAATTACCACATTAAGCTTTCTACCACCATTATTTCTATAAAGATGGTAAAAGAAAAATGATAATCATACTAAAGGAATGCTTTAAATAGCAATAAATTTGGCTTATTTGTTGCTATGAAGTATAAGTCCAGAACATAATGCTGTGATTACACATACATTAATATTGCTGAAGATCAAGCCAAGTACTGTGGTACAGACATTTCAAAAAAATAATCATTCGGAAAGAAATTCCAGCAAATTTTTCAAATTATAAAGATATCACAGACTCTACAGAACCATATTTTTAACATTTGTATTTATGAATGTACAATTAGCTGAAGATGGAATGGAATATAGGCTGGAAGAAAAGTAGCATTTACTCTCTAACGGACAGATTGGAGATTGGACAAATTGCATCTGATGAATCTGCAATACTTGAATAGACAATACAGATGAGATATTGAATGATTAAAGTTTTTCCTGCACCCAACAAATGTTTTGAACATTGTGTCAGATTTAATACATGGACAGTATGGACTAGAGGATTTTCAAGGTGCTTTAAAAGCTTGGAAATAACTCATTAGTTTTGTCATAAATGTGTTTACTTATTTTTTTTTCTTTTACTTTTTGATGTTTTTGCATGGACAAGGCTAATTGTGTGTTCTATTGGTAGGTTCTTAAAGAAAATGTCCAACATACTTTGTCAAAGTTTCTCTGCTTCTTGTCCAGAGCAGCAGCAGCAGCATTAGATCTCTCCACATCCACCATGAGATCTTCAATCTCATTCTGCAGTCTGTGTTTGGTCTTCTCCAGAGAGGAACATTTAGCATTCACCGCTTCAACAGCCTCCTCAGCTTCCTGCAGACGCTGAGTCAGCTTTTTCCTGTATAGTAGAATGATTGATTTAGACTATATTGCTTTCAAACTTTGCGGAATCACTCCAATTCAAATGTGCTGTGCTCACTTAGCTTCCTCCAGTTCCTCTGTCCTCTGGATGGCATCAGTTTCGTACTTGGTTCTCCACTGAGCCACCTCAATGTTGGCTTTGGACATGCTGCGCTGGAGTTCAGCCTTGGCCTCCTGTTCCTCCTCATACTGCTCCCTGAGGAGATCACAGTCATGGCGAGCAGACTGCACTGCATGGGCAAGCGCATTCTTGGCCTGAGTTTAAGATGAAAAAGTAGTTATGGCTTAATCTATTAGTAACGATAGAATGTATAATTCATTCAATGTTATTATTCACTATGGTTTTCACACCTTTATCTCCTCTTCCAGTTGTCTTTTTAAGTCATCAAGTTGTTGATTGTAGGAGTTCTTTCCTCTTGTTAGCTGAGAAATAAGGGATTCTTTCTCCTCCATTTGTCTTGAAAGCTCATCTGTGAATGTAACAACATTCAGATTTACATACATCTTCATTTTAAAATTTATTTTCTAACTGAAAATAAAAAGACTTACCATTCTCAGCTTGTAGCTTGGCTTTCTGGGTGGTGAAGTCATTGAGAGATCTTTGGTATTCATCACATTTTGTTCTGTATTCATTTGTTTGATCCTCTAAAGTTCTGCAATTTTTTTCCAGGATAGTCTGAAAAATGGTGCAAATATTACAGACCCTGTGTATCTGTGTGTGTTTTTCTATGGTCTAGAAAGCTAGCAGAACACCACACATACCTTGGACTTTGCTATGTGTTCCATGTTGGAGACCACATCATCCAGCTCCAGTTTAAGCTCACTCTTCTCTTTCTCAAGTTTCTGCTTGACTCTCTGCAGGTTGTCGATCTGCTCTCCAAGGTCAGCAACAGTGTCGGCTTGTTTCTTGCGGAGTGAGGCGGTTGTGGCTTCATGCTGCAGAGTTGACTCTTCGAGGTCTCTGCGCATTTTCTGGAACTCAGCCTCCCTCTTTTTGTTCATCTCGATCTGGGCGACTGTGGCTCCACCAGCCTCTTCCAGCCTCTCGCTGATTTCTTCCAACTCTCTGGCCAAGTCGGCTCTTTGCTTCTCCACCTTGGCTCGGGCAGCTCGTTCTGCTTCAAGCTCTTCCTCTAACTCCTCTACACGAGCCTAGTGTCAGGTCAGTGGACGTTTGTTGCATCAGTACTTTGGACAATTGTCTAGACCACAATCATGTAATGTTCCGGTTTTACCTGCAGCTCTTTCAGTTTCTTCTGTAGTTGGACAATTAACGCCAGCTCATCTTCCAATTTGCCATTGAGCTGACTAATCTCAAAGTCTTTCCTGCAACATTTTTTCTTATTAGTTTTTGATTATAAGAACATTTAAATAACGTTCCTTAAATAACAAATTAAATAAATTACTTTTTCAGACGCTCTTCCTGCTGTTGCTTGTCATTTTCTAGATCCATGATGGACTCCTGGCTTAACTTTAAGTCTCCCTCCAGTTTCCTCTTTGCCCTCTCAAGATCCATCCTAATCTTCTTTTCTTGCTCAAGAGATCCTTCAAGCTTCACAATAATAGTATTTTTACTCTTTTGTGAAAAATGTCAACTCTTTGTAAAAAGCTATTTATAATAAAAGTCTTACATCGTCCACTTGCTGCTCTAGCTTTGTCTTGGCCTTTGTCAGAGTGTTGACTTTGTCTTCCTCACTCTGCAGGTCATCCAGTGTTTGCTGATGAGCCTCCTGTAAAGCTTTCTTTTCTTTGGTCAGTTTGGCAATGATTTCGTCCAAAGCAGCCATCTCCTCTGTCAGGTTCTTTACCTGTAAAATAGGCAAAAAATGAATTAGAGTAACTCTGTGGTTGTGGAGAGAAATGTGTTTGAGTTGCCTTTAGATGTTTAGATGAAACAATGGCTTGGCAGGTAAGTGAATTATATACTACCTACCAGTACCAATACGATACTCTGTTTATCCATGTCATGAATTCAAACACTAAAGCAGCATATTAGCAAATGTACTGCATGACTACAGTGTTGCTATGCCTGCTAATGGATGGATGGATGGATGGATGGATGGATGGATGGATGGATGGATGGATGGATGTGACACAATTAATGTATAATTTCACAAACCTTGTTCTCTGTAGCATGCTTCTCTTTCTCCACCTTTGCCAAAGTTAGCTCCAAATCATCAATATCCTTTTTTAACTCAGAGCATTCATCTTCCAGCTTCCTTTTCTTTGCAGTCAGTTCAGCATTGATCTCCTCTTCATCCTCCAGTCTCTCAGAAAGCTCTTTGGCTTTTCCTTCAAGTTGGATTTTGTTTTTGATCAGACCCTCACATCTCTCCTCTGCATCACAAAGATTATCTTGTTCCTGTCAATGATAATGCATCAGTGTTTGTTTTTGTTTGTTCTAAAGTCTCTTTAGAGAAAATTACAAAATTATGTGGTTCTTACAGCTTGGACTTGGAGCTGCAGATCATTCTTCTCTTGGAGAAGGGAGACCATTTTCTCCTCCAGCTCTTTTCTGCGAGCTTCAGATTTTGCATAAGCCTCCTTCAGTTTCAGGAATTCTTCCTTCATGTTGGCCATCTCCTTTTCTGCTTCAGCAGATTTCAGAAGAGGTTTGATCTTGAAGAACAGCTTCATCCAGGGCCAATTTTTGACCCCCATGAAGGCACGGATGTTCCACTGGATTACCAATAAAGCATCCCTATAGAAAAGAAACAGATTTTCAAGAAATTTTTGGTCAGAATATGACTGCAATCAGCGAACTGGGTAAAGTGTAAGAAACATTTTAAGCCCTGTGATACAAACCTGCGCTCCACCATCTTCTGATACTCTATGCGAGACAAAAGACCACGAGACCTGGCTTGAATAGCAGTAATAATTTTGGAGAGACGCTCATCTCTCATCTCCTCAAGAAGACCCAATAATCCAGCCTTGAAGAACACCTAAGAGTAGCATTTAAATGTAAAGTTCAAAATCCTTTTTCTTTCCTTATTTTGTACCTTCTGCTTTCCTTAGGTCTTGGAAATCTCAGATGTTACCTTAGTGTGCCCAAACTTGTACTGGTTATGATCAATGTCGAGAGATCCAAGAAGTTTTTCTGCTCCCTTCCTGCTGTCAATGAATTGTCCATCTGGGATAGCAACAGGATTTAGGATGCGATATCTGAAAATTCACCCAGAAAAATATATCTTAGCACATCATCCTATGAAACCCACATTTTTTTAATAAACTGAAGTAATACCTCTGCTTGAAGTCCCCATAGAGGATCCTGTTTGGGAAGCCTTTCCTACAGATCCTGATACCTTCCAGCACACCGTTACAGCGCAGCTGGTGCATCACCAGAGGGTTCTCCATGGCCCCAGGAGTCTTGGTCTCGTTGGGGATGATGCAGCGCACAAAGTGAGGGTGGGTGGCCCTCAGATTGGTCATTAATTTATTCAGGTTCTCCTACAATATTTTAAAGAAAAAATATAGAATTTAGATTTTTGAAGTACACACATACAGACTATGAAAAAATAAGCAAAGGAACTCTACCCTATGAAGAGCAGACACAGTCTGAAATGAAGATCCTTTTTTCTTCTTCTCTTTTTTACCTTCAGTGCCTTCTGACAAAGCTTCAGACATATTGTAAAATACATTTTGTTAGTATATAATGCGCATATAGTATGCTCATAGAGTTTGTTTAGTAAAAAATATTGGCCTTATTTAACAGTAGGATGACATGAGGAAGGGCAAAGACAGACGGGGAAGACATGCAGCAAATGGCCCAGGACCAGGAATTGTACTGGGGACAACCACATTGAGGACTACTGCCTTTGTATGTTTTGAACCAGTTCTAACACAGAGCCAAGTAGTGGCCCAATAAACAAAAGATTCATTAATACCTGAGTCAGCCCCTGCATAATTTGCAAAAAGAATTGAAAGCAGCTTGAGTGTGGACTTCTGGTACAGCCCAACAACGGTCTCATTCAGGGGATCCTTGTTCTTCACCAGCCAGTTGTTTATATTATAATCAACTGTTCCAGCATAGTGAACCAGGGCAAAATGGGCCTCTGGTTTTCCTTTAACAATCCTGGGTTTCTGGAAGTTATTAGATTTTCCCAAATGATTGTCATAAAGCTTTGCTTTAAACGTAGCATTAGAAGCTTTTGGAAACATGCACTCCTCTTCAAGGATAGACATGATACCCATAGGCTGAAAGGAAATGAAAGTGGTTCAAAAACATAAATGATCATTCACTTTATCCACATATCTAATAATGTGATCTCTCACCTTTTCAATCAGGTCAATACAGGCCTGTAAATCCATACCAAAGTCAATGAAAGTCCATTCAATTCCCTCTTTCTTGTACTCTTCCTGCTCCAGTACAAACATGTGGTGGTTGAAAAACTGTTGCAGTTTTTCATTGGTAAAGTTGATGCACAGCTGCTCAAAGGTGTTGAACTAAAAGGAAAACAAAAATTGGAAATTGTTCCGTAGATATTAAATGTTTTAGACCTTTGGGTCATTTGCAAATAAGTTAACTGACATCAAAAATCTCAAATCCAGCAATATCCAGCACACCAATAAAGTACTGTCGTGGCTGCTTTGTCTCAAGAGATTGGTTGATTCTTATGACCATCCAGAGAAACATCCTCTCATAAACAGCTTTGGACAGCGCTCCAACTGCATAGTTCACCTGTAAAATGGACAGTCAGTCACATTTAAAAGAGAAAAGTTCAGGCTTAAATTGGATCATATTGCCCTCTGATTATATAATATATGTAGAGCCTCACATGTGGATATATTATGTTACTAACCCACACATTAAGCTATTTTAAGACAGTCATCATTTACCTGGGCAACACTTTGTCCCTTGGTGACCCACTCATTCCCTACTTTGACTCTTGGGTGACACAGACCTTTGATGAGGTCAGCAGAGTTCAGGCCCATCAGATATGCTGATTTGTCAGCATCTACAAGAAGTACAAAAACAGTATTGGTGAATTAACTTTCGGTCTGTAAAAGCTCACAAAGTTCAGAGATCTTTTATGACCTTCAGTGCCATCAGCCTCCGCTTGCTCCTCACGGGCCCTCTGCTTAAATTTCATATTGCCATAGTGCATGATCGCACCAGTCAGCTTGTACACAGAGTTTTTTTCCTCCTGAGTAAAGCCCAACACATCAAAGGCACTCTGAAGAGGAGGACAGAGGCACATCTCTGTAAACTGTATTGTTATACACATTAAATCTTTTGAATATGATATTTTCCTTTACTTATATTTCGTTGTCTTGAACTTACATCAGTTGCCATGAGTTCTTCTGCATCATCAATGGAGGCCACTTGAGTTTCCCCCTGAGAGATAAAGGCATAATCGTAGGGATTGTTTGTAATCAGCAGCATCTCTAGAGGATATAAGATTTAAAAAAAAATTCAAGTTATCAGACATAACTATTATCACCAAATTACTTTAAAATTAATTCAAAATTGCTCCTGCTCTTTGCTAACCTAAGAGTTCTGGTTTCTTGTTGGAAAGAATCTGATAAAAAATGTGATAATCTCTCTCAGCCTTGAGCTGGAAGGTCACACGAGACTTCTCCAGAAGATCTTTGAAAAAAATTAAAGGTCACAACAAGGAAATAAAAGAGACGATCTTAAATTGTGGTTGTAAAATCTGAAAGAGTTTTTTGTACTTACATGTTTCAATATCAGCTGAAGCTACTTTTCCTCTGGTATCAAAATGAATTCGTATAAATTTACCCTGAAAACAGAACATTTTAAAAAGAATGGGCCAGTTATTAGTAACAAGGTTTTTCCAGTATGTCAAAGGTGGAGATAACCCCCTTCATTTATTGTGAACCTGAGTAAATAGTAAGAAAAAAATTTCAAAATACAGAGTGGTAACTTACAAATCTGGATGAGTTGTCATTCCTGATGGTTTTGGCATTACCGAAGGCCTCCAGAGCAGGGTTAGCCTGAATGATTTGATCCTCCAGGGTACCCTGTCAAACAAGAACATCATACTGCTGAAAGATCCACTGCAAAGCTCTAACAGCTTCAAGTTGAATCAAGTAAAATTTAAGAAGGTTCTGTCAGTTTCAAAGTCTATGCCATTTCCTGGACATATATGTCTTCTAACAGTTGCTACTCCAAGTGGAAAACAAAGTATGTTTTGTTTATTGTTTTACGTATACTATATCAATTTTTTGTGAAATAACATTATTTCTATTATTTAATCCTGAAAATCCTGAAAAATCTTATCACATACCTTGTCTTTTGCGGAAGAGTCTTTCTTGCCACTTCCAGCTGCAATACTTGCAAAATACTGGATGACTCTCTTGGTGTTTACAGTCTTTCCTGCACCAGATTCTCCACTGTACAAACAAAATTAGAGATCAAGTTAAAGAAATTCCTTAATCCAGAATGAGAATTTGATTTTAGAGCATATTGCTTCATATTTGGTTTTCAGACAGTATTACATACGTGATCAGAATTGACTGGTTTTCACGGTCTGTTAAATAAATAACCAAAAAACGTTTTCTCAGAAAAAAAACCAAGCCTTACAACATGGGTCTACTTTCAGTAGAGCTTCATCGATCTTTACCTGCCAACATGTACTGGTAGGCGTTATCAGAGATGGAGAAGATGTGAGGAGGAGCTTCACTCCTCTTCTTTCCTCTGTAGGCAACAACCACCTCCTGGTTGTAGACAGGCAGCGACTTGTAAGGGTTGACAGTCACACAGAAGAGCCCAGAGTAGGTCTAAGAGAGTATTAGAATCACACTTTTTAGAATGGTATGGATGAGTAGAAGTAAAACATACTAAGTTTAAGGTTTATTGTGCTGACAGTCTACTCACATAGATCATCCATGCTGCGTAACGCTCTTTGAGGTTAAACAGCACAGCAGGCTCATGGAGGAAGGTCAGCATGGCCATGTCCTCAATCTTGTCAAACTTGGGAGGGTTCTGTTGCAGAACGTCTGTCTCTTTGACAGTAACGGTCTGAAACAACGAAAGTTGCACAGATTTTTATACCTTTTGCTGGCCTGAAGATGTATTCACACACCTTAAACTACTTTTTCACATTTAGTCACACAACAGACTTTAGTTGTGTGACTGAAGTTAAACGGAGAGTGAAGAATAATTTCAAATACTTTCTTTTAAAAAAAATAAAAAAATACGTTGAATGTGAATTTGTAATGGGTAATGTATTCAACGTTGTATAGAACCAACATTTTCTGACATCATAGCTAGAAGGCTTTTTGTGGTACATATTTGTGGTACAAATATTTTTTTGTCTTGCCCACATATTGCTAGATTTGGTGATGTTAATACACTATTATACTAACTAGGCTTTTACATTTGATTAGTTGGGATTGTTTCTGTGTTCCGTAATTGGTTTGTGGAAAACCCTAAGTGATGTTTTATGAATTTCTTTAATTGCCTTTTCCTTTACTAATGTCTAAGCACGGTCATGTAAAATCCTACTCAAAAACACTGAAGATTTAAAACACAACATGATAAAAGTAGTATGGGGTTTAAACACCCTTGCATCCTTCATGCATGTAAACCTTCTCTTTTAATGACATTCTCTTTTTGTAGTGCAAACAAGCTGCCCCTTATGATTGCCAGATGGCAGCAGAGTGAGATGGGCTTAACTCTCATTCTATATTCTATTTGCATTCACTAAAGAACTGACATTTTATATTAAACACACATACATAACCTCGTCTGAAGAGTGAAATGATGCACTGAACCGTTTTTTTCTAGTTATAAGCTAGTGAGTAAATTTCATTCTATCTAAACTGATATAACTGAAGCCTTGGTGTTAAAAAGTATATCATTTAAGAACATATGTATGCATAAGAAACCATGTAGCTCACCTTCCCATTTTGAGTCTCTACAGTGGCCTTGTCTCCCTCCCGGCTAACAATGGTTCCTTTCACAAACTCCTCCACTGGATCGGGGACAAAGCATTCCTTCTTGATGTCGAAGAGACGGGTGGAAGCCTCCATACGCTCCTTCTCCGACTTCCTCAGATACGGAGCAGCTATGCCGTATACAGATATCTCTACGTCCCCCATGGCTGCAGCACTGTGCACAAAAACAGATTATTAAAACATACATACTTAGTAACGTTTTTATTGTTCTTCTTGTAGATGCTGACGTCTTTGTAAAAAATGGTTTACTGACATATCAGCATATTAATGAGAAAGTAGTCATGTATTTTATATAGACTAAATCTAAGCAGCAATAATGAATGGGTCAAACAACACTTTACCTGTGGTTTCAGCTCAGATGAAAAATGAGCTCAGTCTTCAGATTGACAATCTGTAATACACCTGTGTGAGATAAACTCATATTACCTAAGCATGATATCTCGACATACACTTACAAAAAATATATGAAATTATTTTATGTTCAATAAATTATTGTTCTATCATTATGAATGCAGTTGCTTAAAATTGCCTAAATAATTTTTTTGCAATAAGAATTGCTAAAAAAAATTATCTTATTTTTATTTTTTTAATTGCTTAGGAAATCGATATTTGTATTTTCACAAAGGTGAAACATCAAATGACAAAAGTTGTTCTTACTCACAGACGCCAGGTGAAGATGAAGACTCTGCTAAACCTGCAGGGGAGCCGGGGATCGACTATTTAACCCCAGATAACCTGCCTTACAAGGCCAAGGGCACCGCCCTAACCTGATAACACCACACACACTCATCGTTATCATCAGGTGCACAATTCAATACATACCACAATGCCCACACACATACATAGGCACCCTGAGTTAACCATCATAAGTTTTATCACTTATGACAGAGCTCAATTTGGCTCTGCTGATGTCGTGCTGCCCTCTTTACTTGTTCTGTTCTACCTTCTGTGTTCAAAGAATTATATATTTATATACATATATATATATATATAACAATATATATATATATATATACATATATTATATATTTTTTTTTATATATCTAGGAACATTCTGCTGCATAGCTCGTTCATGACTCAGTGTAGCATACCATCACTATCTGTGATTCAGCTGCAGTTTTTTCTGTCACCTCTCGTCTGAAATACTTTTTTAAAGTGGGGACTGCTCCTGATCAGAAGTCAGGTTCCATTTATGGCATTCCCACATAGACAAGAGATTTAAATGTATTTACCGAAAGTGTGCGGAATATTTTTTTTATTATAAAGAAATTTTACATTAAAGATTATTTGACAATATGGTTAGAAATCTCTTACAAAAAAAATTAAAATATATAGTTGGGACAACTCTGGGCAAATTTTAGATCTGAGGAAAAGGTGCAAAAAATTATAAAAATGCTCTACTTGAAATAACAAAAGATAAAATATCTGAAGTATTTTTCACTTTTCAACTTTTTCATATCGGTCAAGGTTAAGGTTCCTTGTTTCCCCGGCTGTGTGGACCTCATTCTGACACTGGAAGAAAAAGAAAAGGTTTGTTTACCAGCAGAAAGAAATAAAATACATAAGTTATGGCTGTGATTTAAAAAAAATGTTAAAAAGATACATTAATTTAAAAAACGTTGAATACCGTTGAAAGGACCTCTTTTAAATCTTCAGACCTCCTCAGCAAAAATCGTATTCTCAATAAAACAAGCTGTGATAAAACACACGATTGAGGCTGCTCCGAGTTTGGTGAAACTTTTGAGTGCAGCTAAATATATGTAATCTTTAATTTCATCACGGCCTGCATGAATAGTCAGCCTTTTTTTAAAACAGGTGTAACCTAATCACAAACATGAAGCAGGGATGATGAGGTAACGTTTAAGGTCAGAAAAAATATAAGCATAAAACCCAGAAAGTGTTGTTACACTTTACAGATGCTCTCATTGTGTGTCCAAAATACATTCCCTGACAGGACTCACACTTCCCACTGGTGAAAGGTGTCAAGTGGAGGAAGAAGTGCTTAAAGGATTAGATTGTCTAAAATCCCAGTGTGTCTGAACATCCTGCCATGAGGAAGACAGGATACTTCAGAAAGCTCTAAAAAGGCTCCTAGAGGTCAAATAAGCACTAGACATGTCACTGGAATACTCCATGATTTATAAATCAAGTTTATTTGTGTTTCGCTGGTAAGCAACACTCAACAGCTAAACACAAATAAATACTATTTCTATGCAAGCAAGTTTAATGTTAGTTGTGTTTTTTTTCTTCTTCTCCTTCTTTCCAAACCCACTTTCGTTGGGCATAAAGGCCTTTCAGGGTAACAATGAGGTTGGTTTACAATTGAAACCTAACCTTTACAGAAATAAAACCTGGTTTCTTCAAAGTTTCACAATAAAACAGCATAAAATGTTCTCGTTTTAGGTCAACAAGCTTCTATTTACTCTTGGTAAATTACACCTCCGACACTCTTCTTCCCATAGTTCAGTGACATCTTGGAAAAATCAACAGAGATCAGATGGCAGGATGATGATTGATAACTGCATCTTGTTTTTGTTCAGTACAATGTCCAGATGCCCAAAGGTTACACAGTCACTTGTTGAAACACTTGCTGACATTGCAATGTATGTCCATTTAGTTTTTGTTTGTTTTTATGTAAAAAACAACTATTCATCACCCTTTACATCCATCTGTGGTTTTATTGACAAATACTACAAGAAACATCATCCAAATTTGACAACCTCTATGAATTTATATTAAGAGGAACAATATTTCTTTTGTCTCCTGAAACATTTTGTTTTGGTGTGAGGCAAAGTATTTTTACCAACAGGAACAATGTTAACTCTACACAGTATTATCCGGCTATCATAGGGTTCAGGAAGGAGACGGGTTCTGTGTCCCCGAGGTGAATGTGTTTAATTAAATGAATAACAAAAAAGGAGCAAATCAATTCTAAAACTAAAGCAAAAGATATTTTTGCAGGTTCCAGGTAAAGCTGTTGGAGGCTGTCATTTTGCACAGCAAAACATGTCCTGCACTGTTGGCTGAAATGCCACACAGCCATGGAAAGGTCATCACTCCAAAATAAACAATAAAGGACAAATTCAAGATAAAGACCTTTAATTTGGAGAGATGTTTTGTGGTCTGATAAAACTACTTTAACTGACCAGAGGAGAAGTGTAATGTTTTCAATGTAGATCTAAAATGGACTGCAACTCAGATGTTACCCTCTACAGTAGCTCTTTTCTATACTTTGGCATCAAGTGATGAATCCCCACACAATTGTGTCGCTTTCTGTCACTTTGTGCCAATTGGCTCTGCAAAGACTCTTTCCTTTATTTACAGGGTATGTTTTTGGGTTTACTATAATGTAATATCCTTCTCACTGTAACGCTGGTAGGTCATGCAATATGTAAAACGTACCCAATCAAACGGCCACACTCACAGATTAATATTTGAACTCTAGATGACATCTTTAGTCCTCTAAAGTGATAACATCAGAGATTTATTTTCTGTATCAAAACAATCCAAAAACAACATCTAACATGCCTGTAATCATGTTTCTCAGATCTGAAGGATTCTGTCTTTATTCTCCCCAATAAAAAATGCCAAGTAGACATAAATCTGTACCTAAATCCATCAGTAGAAAGAAATTCCCATCAGATTGCTGGTTGATTCACAAAGGATTAAACTTCAGTTACCTTTGAAAAGTTGCTTGATCTCCAGACTGTAAATGCATCAGTTTCACTGAGAGACTATACTTGCAGATGCCATGAACAAAGCATTTTAAATTGTGTCAGAATAAAACATGTTCTAACATGTCCAATCGACACATTTTATTTTCATTCACTGTATTTTCCCCATTGATCTGTTTGACTAAACAAGTTTGGTCATGTCTGTTACACTCAGTATACAGATGTTTTGTAGATGTTCTGGCTGTAGTGATGAAATGCTCTAAAACTAAATGCTGCTGCCTTTTTTTAATGACTATATAAATGCACCTAAAAATGTTTGTTATGATTATAACGTTTTAAACTGTGAGATGATAAGATGTCAGAGAGCTGCCACAAAGAAAAAAAGGCTTTTGTACATGATTCCGTACATGTGATCTGTGCTTATTTGCACCAGCTAATAAGGGATCAGCTGATTTTATTTTTTTGGTAATTCACAGGATGTGAAGGTTGGACCCATCTCTATTCCCATGAAGTAACAAAATATTCTTTAGAATTTCACCAAGTGTCCATTTTATTAGTACTGTGGTGTAATGGATATTAATAGAGGATTTGTGTGTGTGCTCTTGTCTGACCTGGCTTCTTTCTGCTGCAGACAACACCGGCTATGTTGATGCATTTGCCAGCCCTGCTATCAGAGGCATGTTCCATCTGACAGCAGCAGACGAGATAAAAGCTCATTTTTACCTCAACAGATTGTAGCCAGAGACTCGATCATGGAGGAAAGCAGTAACGCCTGTGACTTTACAATGACCCCTATTTGTGGTTAATTTCACAGTGGTTCAGTGCATAAACTCAATTTTGTCTGGAAATGTTGTTTTGTTTTGTTTTTAGGATAAAGTGCCTTGCAATTAACACCCTCTAAACCTTTTGGCATATTTGCATTTTGTCACACAAATTTTATGGGATTTTTATATGAAATACAAACACAAACTAGAACATAGCTTAAAAGTCAGAAACAGACGCCAGAAGCAGAAAACGCTTTATTGCCAAGTACATTATTGGACACTGGAATTTGGCATATTTAGTGCATTACAAATGTCAAAAAATGAGAAAAAAATGAGGATCAAGTTTACCTTAACAAAATATAAATGCAAAGATACGTAAATAAGTGTTGGAGT